>KN478034.1:0-21496 GCA_000787095.1 Periophthalmodon schlosseri | reverse complement strand
CACACAAAGACTTATTATCTCGGGCACCGCCGGCGTCTCTGGGACCACCGCGGTGCCGTGCCCTCAGGAATCAAGAGGCACCGATCCAGATCCATATTCAGTTCAGCCCAGCCTCTGTCGTGGCTTCCTTTTTCAGTGCACCTCCATGTTTCAACAACGTGCAGCCTGTTTTTCATCAGACGCTGCGAAAATACGGTACATGTGTGGATTATTGAGAGGGAGAGCACTCCAGTGGGCAGAGGCATTTTCGAACACTACGTTAGACAATGTGACTTTTGATGGGTTTATAGAAGAGTTTAAATTAGTCTTTGATCCCCCACACTATCAAGCCGATGCCTCACTCCGTCTATTAAGTCTGGTTCAAGGTTCCAGGTCGGTGGCAGATTATACCATCGAGTTTTGGACACTGGCGGCGGAGGTGGATTGGACTGACAGCGCTCCGAAGTCTTTGTGAGAGGGTTAAGTGACAAATTAAAGGATGAACTGGTTTCACGAGACGACCCACCCGACCTAAAATCTTTGATTTCCCTAGCAAACCATATTGACAATCGCCCCCCGCCCTAAATTCTTTAATTCCCCTAGCAAACCATATTGACAATCGCCTACAGAGTCGTCAAAGGGAGAGACGCCGTTCGCCGATCTGCACCATGCACCAGTCAACCTGCCCCCAGCGACACCCCCATCAGAGGAGCTAATGCAGCTGGGTCGTATGCACCTGACTACAGAGGAGCGCCTGCGACACCGCCAGGCGGGTGAGTGCCTTTATTGCAGAGAACAGGGGCATTTCCTCACAACCTGCCCGGTTCGGCCAAAAGGGGGCGCCCATCAGTAGGACTGGGAGTACTGGTGGGTCAGCAACACATCCCAGAGAAGAAAAATTATAGATTTCAGCTCGACGCTACCTTGTGCTTTCGGACTGTTACCCTACCCGTCTTGGCTCTCATTGACTCTGGAGCGGAGGAGGACTTCCTTGACCAGCAGGTGGCCGAGCAGTCGGGGTTAGGGTTGGAGCCCCTTAAGCAACCACTCACAGCCTTAGCTCTCAATGGGAGGCCGCTAGCCAGGGTAACACATATCACCGAGCCTGTCACCATAGTCTTGTCCGGTAATCACCATGAAACCAGGCGGTTCTACTTCATTTCTGCTCCCACTACGCCACTCATTTTCGGTCACCCCTGGCTGGTAACTCACAACCCCCCTATTGACTGGGTTAGGGGAAGGGTGTCGGAGTGGAGTCCCTTTTGTCATGCGAACTGCCTACATTCTGCCCTGTCTCCAGCTGGGGGCGCCAACTCGCTCTATTGTGGGATGTGGACAGGTGAAAGCCGACCCAGGAAAAATTAAAGCAGTAACTGAGTGGCTTACGCCCAACAACAGGAAACAGCTGCAAAGATTTATTGGGTTTGCTAACTTCTACAGACGTTTCTGCAGACCATTCTGCTGGACCCCAGAAGCCCAGTCTGCCTTTGAGAAACTTAAGGACCTATTCACCTCTGCCAGTTTGTCAGTTTGTTGTGGAGGTGGATGCCTCGGACACAGGTGTTGGGACAGTCCTTTTCCCAAAGTTTCCCAAGGTTTGAACCACACAATCGTTTGTCCCTGTGCCTTTTTCTCTCGTCACCTTTTACCAGCTGAGAGCAACTACGATGTGGGGAATCGACAACTATTGGCAGTCAAGCTTGCCCTGGAAGAGTGGCACCACTGGTTGGAAGGGGCAAGGCATCCGTTCTTGGTTTGGACAGATCACAAGAACCTAGCTTATATTCAGTCAGCTAAACGTTTAAATCCTCGTCAAGCCCGCTGGTCACTATTTTTCAGTAGATTCGATTTCATACTCACGTATCGCCCAGGATCCCGCAACATCAAGCCAGATGCACTCTCATACCAGTTCTCCCAGGAGGACGCTACCACCCCTCCGGACCCAATCATATCCCCTACCTGCATGGTCGCGGCTGTCTGCAGGGAGATTGAGGACCTGGTCCGGGAGGCTCAACGCACTCAGCCTGATCCAGGTAATGGCCCACCTGGTACTCTCTTTGTTCCAGATCCTGTTTGCCCCAAGGTTCTTGAATGGGCCATCCAGGGGTCAATTGCACGGTCTCCTTTCGGAGACGTCACTTCTGGTGGCCCACGGTTGACAAAGACACCAGGGCCTATGTGTTGGCGTGCCAGGTGTGTGCCAGGGGCAAAGCCTCCCACTTGCCACTTTCCGGTCTACTCCAACCGCTACCAGTCCTAAAACGCCCTTGGTCTCACGTGGCAGTGGACTCCGGTCTACTCCAACCGCTACCAGTCCTGAAACGCCCTTGGCCTCACATGGCAGTGGACTTCGTGACCGGCCTTCCCCCGTCTCAAGGTAACACAGTCATTCTCACTATTGTTGACCGGTTCTCTAAGGCAGCCCATTTTGTTGCCCTACGAAAACTCCCGACCGCTAAGGAGACCGCTGACCACATAACCAACCATGTGTTCCGTCTCCATGGAATCCCGGCGGATATTGTGTCGGACCGAGGGAGACAATTTACGGCCTAAGTTTGGCGTTCCTTTTGTGAGGGCTTGGGTGCATCGGTGAGTCTTATTCTGGCTTCCCACCCCTAGACCAATGGACAAACTGAGTGGGCCAACCAAGATCTAGAGACTGCGTTACGCTGTGTTGTCTCCTCCAATCCCTCTACCTGGAGCACATTCTTGCCATGGATTGAATACTCCCACAACTCTTGAGTGAGTTCTGCTACCGGTCTTTCCCCCTTCCAAGCATCTCTAGGCTACCAGCTTCCACTCTTCCCGTCTGAGGAGAAGGACCTGGCAGTGCCCTCTGTCCAACACCACCTCCAACGCTGCCGCAGGGTCTGGAGAAGAACTGCCTTCATTCTGGCCCCAATCTGGGGCCAGAATGAAGGCAGCCGTGGACAAGCATCGTACTCCCGCTCCTCAATAACAAATTCTCAGAAACTCTCTCCTCGCTTCCTGGGGCCCTTCAAGATAGCCAAAGTCATCAGCCCGTCAGCAGTACGCCTCCAACTCCCTCCTTCTCTCCGCATCCACCCTACGTTCCATGTGTCCAAGCTTAAACCTGTTTGGTCCAACAACCTATGTTTGTCACTTAACTGACGTAAAATTATGATAATCTGTGGGACAGTTTTACAAAATGAAGGTTTATTTATTAATTTTGGTCCTTGTTAGCATTATGGTTAACTGCTGTTTGGTAACAAACAGAAAGTAAAATGATCAACTTCACCAAAAAACAAAACAAACTACAAAATATTGTTCTAATATTAAATTAGCCTAAATATAATTGTACTGCTTAGTCAATTGAGTAGTGTAACATGTCTATGCCCCTTAAAGGAACTGTATGTAGCTACGTACTGTTTAAAAACAAAAGTACTACAATCACAACTGAACTGGGCTGTCAGTGCCTTAACCGGCAGATAGAGGACACATGCAAGTTTTTCTCATTCTCAGTATATGGACAGGCCATGCATTATGTGAAAGCTCAGAACCTCCTGAATGCACTCACTGGGCTGCAGAGGCTGCACTAGCACTGATTCATGATTGGCTGCAGGTGTTGGGGTTTAGGTAGTGACACTTCAGATCAGAGAGAGGCATTTTAAGTCTAAACCAACAGGATTTCAGCATTGAAATTAGCAAACCAAATGAGAGACTCATGTGAGGCTCATTCTGCTTTCTGATTGGATAATCGTCTTTAGAACCAAAACACTAAATTATAACATAAACAGCCTGTCCATGTCCAATGTTTTTGAAATTAAGAATAAATCAGCATTACAATTGTAATCAGTTATATTTAAATTGAATATGTTTACCTTGTATCTGGGGAGAGACACGAAATTCGAAATCAAAATCTGGCATACAGTTTAAATCTTGTCTGTACTCAGCAATACACAAATCTAAAGTGGATTGGTCAGGACTATCTGGAGGATTACCCTTATCCAGTTATTATATACAGACTGTTTGATGTGGTTTAACCTGTCAACCAAGTACTTCAAGGTTTTGTCACATAATTCATATGCTCTGCTCATGCAAAAATTCTATGCAAGTAAGTCATAATATTTAAATCCTAAATAAACTTGGCTGGTTCAAACATGGCTTTTTGGTTCAACATAGCATAATAACTTACACTCACACTAACTTGGTGACAGAAGTGGGTAGAGTAGCCAAAAATTGTACTCAAGTATGAGCAGTGTTACTATAAATAATATTACTAAAAGTAGACCTACAAAATAGTGGTCCAAGAAACTACTCAAGTGAGAGTTGAAAAGTATTTGGGAAAACTGCTACTCAAGTAAGAATAACTTAAAGAGTAACTGTTGGAACGTAACGTCTGATTTATCACTTTAAGTTAATGTAATTCGAAGGACAAAACATGAAATAATGCTTAAAATCTGGTATTTTCAAACAACAGACACAAAAATAAGACACCCAATATCTGAAAGAACGGTGCAAGAAACAGAAATGTCCAAATAATTTCATATTGTCAAGATAAAGCTTTTGTCACCTGTAGACTTCGTCGTTTTCACACTGCCATTTGGGTTGACGTAAAGGAGCATTTGCTCCGAGAGCGGTGCGCTTGGGCTGGTGTGAACAAGACAGTCGCGTTCAGAACCGCAGTAAACGACCGGTTAGGTCTCGGAGCTGCTGCACTCGCACTCTGGAGCGGGTCGAGTGCGGTGTGAATGCGGCCGATCTCGAGCCGACCTACGCAGTCCGCAGTGACAGTGAAAGTGTTTGTAATTGGGCTAAAAGCGCTCGGATCACGAACATTTGTATGGATGGGCGCTGCAAAGTTGCTGTTTGAAATATATGCCTGACAAGGCAATTTGGATCAACTTACTATCAGCGACAATCTCCTCCTGCCTGTGTCTGCGCAGGTGAGCCTGGGTATGTCTGTGTCGCTCAAAAAGGTTTTTCTCCTCCGCCACCACGCCTCCTCCGCGTGCAGTCGTCAGTGGGTGTATTTAGCCACAGGTGAAAGAAGCGAGCGCGCGCGCTTATACACGGGGCTCTGTCCGTTTGAAGCGCGTTGTCTTCGAAATAAGTTCGGCATCAGCTGATGGACTCTCAAGTGGCTCATGGTGAGTGTTTGGAGTAAATGATGCGCCGTGTATGTGAACAAGACCGACCCAAAAGTAAAGTAAACAGAACTAAATCTAGTGCACACTGGGGTCGGTCTACAGAGCGCACTGATCTTGTGAAAACGACCTTACTCACAGTGGAAAGAGTAATCGAAAGGTTTTTATTCTGCACTCTTCTCTTTTAATAAACTTGCCTTGCCTTGCCACAGCTTTTACTCAAGTAAGAGTACTGTTACTTTTCTCGAGTAATATTTTTATTGAAGTATCTGGAAAGTACAATTTCTTTACAAAGTAATGAAATTATACACCAAGCAGAGTACTACCCACCTCTGCTTAGTGATTGTAATAAAACTCATTACAGATTAAACTACAATGTAAATGATTATCGTTTACAGTGCAGCGGAGCGAGCAGCCGAGCAGGTTCCACACACCCACAGACGCACACGCGCACGCGCACACTTTTACACACGCATCCACACGCACATGCACTGAGTGAAAGAGGAAATCACACGGGGTGAAGTTCATCTCACTTTCAGACTTCCTCAAACGCCTCGCAGCTTGTGTGGCCTACTCTTGTCTGGTCCTGCCCGCTCCTGCCTGCTCCTGTCTGCTCCTGTCTGCTCTTCGCTGCAGCACAGACCCATGAGGGGCCCTGGCGTCTGCCTGTGAGGGACCCGGGGACACATGGAGGGGGCCGCGGCGGTAAGTGTGTCCTCTATCACTCACTATGGTAGTACAATGACAGTACTATGGCTGAGCGCGTGTGGACTCTGATCAGGTGCAGTGCATTGCGGCTTTCACTTTATGGCTTCATGTTATCAGGGCGTTCGTGACGGTTACAAGGAAATAATTTAGGCTTATCCCAGTTTTTACTTCATTTTGATATATCTAGCTATTATTTCCTCAATATTAAGCTATGCAGTTTGGTTTAGTTTACTTTAAAATGACTTGCAACTTTTCAAACAGCTTCCAATACCGTGTGGCGGCTGGTTGATTAGCCAGATAAGCTCTAGGCTCACAGGTGCATTTGGTATTTCCCTTTTAGGCTACAATACTGTTGACTGTATTTGTACAAGGTTGGCAGTTCAAGGTGACTGCTAATGTGTCCTTGGGCAAGACACTTCACCCCTTGCTTTCAATTTATGAATGTGTTTTCCTTATAGGCAACTAAGTCAACATATTACTCTAGGAAAAATCTACATAAGACTAAAGCATTATTATCATACAAATATGAAATAACTTGAACATTTGAGTTTGATACGATATAGTTTTGCATCTCTGTGGTTGGACCAGAAGCTTGAGTAGTCCACACCAGACAAACGGGCCCTCTATTATCAACACTCACATTATGACAATCCAGTTGGACAGGTCCGGTTGGGCGTGACTGACCTTGTATAAAAGCCCTACTACGGGACTTTTTTAGACAAATATAGACAAAATAAAATAATGTATTTTATGTTATTTTATTTTTTTTAAATTGTATTGCTCTGAAAAACATGCCCTGAGTGGGCATGCATCTCCACAAACCTGACTCTTATTTGGAAATGTTGTTCCTATGGCTATAATATTCCACAATATGGCATAAACAACAAACCAGCCAGCTCCAGCTTCAAGTCTCAAAAGTAAGACGTAGCCTATTTTGTGAGTGGTTCCCAAACTTTTGGTAACATACATTCACACGAACAGTGTGAATGGTCACGGTCAACCACCATTCTGCCCACGCCAGTCCATCTTTCCCACAGTCAGGAAATAATTTAGCTCCATAAAATGCTTCTTTATAAAAAAAAAAAAAAAAAAAAAATAGATATCCAAATTAAGGTGATATCCAAATTTCACACAATTTCAAGTTGTGAAACCATTAAAAATGAGGTTTAA
Organism: Periophthalmodon schlosseri; assembly: GCA_000787095.1. NCBI lineage: Eukaryota > Metazoa > Chordata > Actinopteri > Gobiiformes > Gobiidae > Periophthalmodon > Periophthalmodon schlosseri. The sequence goes on along the minus strand of KN478034.1, from coordinate 14,531 downwards.
GTGTATTTGAGCTGAGGACCAGTCAGTACCAAAGCCATTGTCCTGCATACTGACTAGTGATGGACAGTTCTCCTTCACACCTGGAACGTCTCAACATGCTACCCACAATGCAACAGTCTCAGTGGAGCTAAAGAGGAGGTTGTATGTTTACACATCATTAAAAATACAAATGCATTCATTTTGTAGCTAAGTGAAGTTTTGAACTTGGCTACGATTTGTCGTATCAGTGTACAAATCTATATTTATATCAGCAAATATTGGTTATCAGCTATATAGGATATTGTGTCAGCTGAAGCGATTATATATATTATAATACATTATTATTTAAAGGAACATGTAGCCTGTGCTTCCATTGTAGTATTAGTAGTGTTCCTCTGAATCTGTTGGTTTGTTTTTCAGAAAGCGGAGCCGCTGTCTCCAAACTCCAGGAGGAGTTTCAGCTTCTCGTCTCTGCGCATCAAAAGTAAGACGCATGATCTGAGCACATCCACAGGCTTCATAAATATACTGGACAATACAAAACGTGCATTATTGCAACTGTCCACAGGGAGGCACCACAGTCAGGACGAGAGTTTCTCGCGGCGCAGGGGGGTGTGGTCTTACTCCTCTGTGCCAAACCACTCCAGGAAAGGTACGCTCTGACCAGTATCTAACTAATGTGAAGGTATTGTGTGATTAAATAAATATAAATAAAAGAAAATAATCTAACTTTTCAGCACAACATTTGCATTTCTTATGAGGTGGTATACGTTCTCTTTCCCCAAATTGCATGAGTCATCAACTCAACTTAAGTGTCTCACTTAAGCAAAGTTCCGTAATGCATCTTTATCTCCATGGATTACATACTCCATGCCTGGGATGCATTTATTTACTTACAAGTATTTTTATTACTCAAAATTACCTTGATAAACATGCATCCTGAAAACTTGCCTCTCCACAGATCTGACCGGTAACTTGGCCTGTTTGCGCCAACTGCTTGTCTCTATGGAGATAGACATGTCTACAGCCATACTGTGAAACATTCTAGGCAAAGCAATAACATTTCCATAGAGACCCTCCACCAGAAAAGTTACACATGTACATCTTAAAGGGCTCATGTTACTCTGTTTTCTGATCTATGTTATAATATTGTTTCCTCATCAAAAACATACCTGGAGTGTTGTTTTGTTTCATTCCCACATGTTTATTAAGGCTCAGTTTTTCTCTCAAACAGAAAACACACTGTGATGTCATGTTGTAATACAGGAAGTGCTCCACTCCATACACCTTTATTAGAATCCTTTGGATGATTTCAGGCCTGGAATTTCCAATGAACTGAAGTGAAGGCAAAAGGAGCTGTTAACTTGAAAATGATACTGCTTTATGACATCACATGGTGGAACAGAGTATTTTAAGCATTGGAGATGTGGACAGACTAATAAGCCAGGATTATTCAAACGTGTGAATGAAACAAACTCAACTCTGGGTATGTTTTTGGTGAAGTAAAAGCATTCTGACGTGGTTTAAAGCTCATCAGAGTCAATTTTGTGTAATATAGGACCTTTAAAGCCAAAGTGGCCATTAACCTTATTCCGCCCCGCCCATTTTTGCTGTAAATGCAACTAAACTGCGCTTTCTTTGTGGTGGCACTTCTGGTTAAGTGGGAATTCCATTCATCTCAATAGAGAATTTGAGAAAAGGTTTGCCGCTAAAATATGATATAAAGTAGGTTCATGTGTGTGAACAAGTCAACACTGCACCGACTCTCTGGGAGGCTTTAAAACAGCTTAATAGTTACTATAGAACTTATTTACAGTCAATCGTCAGCCCTATGCAAAGTAATACAACCCAAATGGCAATGGCAGTGCCCACGGCAACTTCCGGAATGAGGTGAATAGATTGCATTGAAAACTGTCTGCGGTACTGATGACCCTTGACCTCTGTGCAGATGCTGCGTTTGAGGATGCCTCCCCTCCTCAGAGTCCTCTGGAGAAAAGCAGGCCTCCTTCAGGTAACACGCTGCCCACTAGCAAGTATATGTGGCAACTAGCATCACTATAACTGCAAAAGGCTCCAGATTTGATTCCTGAACAGTGTCTGGTCATTTAATTTGGAGTTTATTTGTTCTCTTTGTATCTGGGTGAAATGTCCCATAAACCTACAACTGATATGGATGTGATATATGTGAGTGGCTAGCACAGCAAAAACACACTGGGTTTGACTCTTGGGCCTTTGTGTGGAGTTTCCATTTTCTCCCTGTGTCTGGGTGAATTTCCTCCAGGCACTTCAGTTTCCCCCATGCCCCTCTCTGTAACTGCTTGTCATTTTGGTCTTAAAATGTTCATATTAACCTGCTCTACAAGATCCTTGTATTTTTATTTTGCTATTGTGTCTGTAAATCAAGATATGAACATTAATAACAGACAAATCAGGCGCCTTTTTCCCCGAGGTCCCTCCCACAAGCATTAGGAACAGGTTTGATCGACAACATTGCTAAGTGCCTCCTCCCTGCTAAACCAGCGGTGTGGGAGGGATGGGGCAGTACCTTCAACAGCTTTGCTCCAGATTGGCTCTTTGGTTGCTATGATACTCCCAGTCAGAGTTCCAAATATGGAACTCGGCTCCAAATTCACCCCTGTAACCGCTAGCCTCAATGAGCTTCATCTGACTGGAGCTGGTATGGGTGACGTCACGCTCCCTTAGTCCACTTCTTTATACAGTCTATGATGTAGACAGACTAATAATAAAGTGTTACTCAAACATGTGTGAATGAAACAAAACACAACTCCAGGTATGTTTTTGTGGAGGTAACAGCATTACAACATGGCTTGAAGCTTACAAGAGTCAATTATGCATAATATAGGACCTTTAACATAGACAACTTTATTCTCATCAGTATTAGAATAGAAAATGCTCCATCTGTAGTCTGTCATTTTGAGCTGTCACATTTTAACACAAGAGAATCAGGCCCACCGAGTAAATCTGCTGCTGTCATGGAGAGTCTAATGTGTAACAGAAGCCCCAAGATCAGATAACACCTGCTCACCATATGACCTTGTTCTCCTTCACACCTGGACCGTCTCAACATGCTACCCACAATGCAACAGTCTCAAAGAGAGGCTGGGCTGCTCTCATAAGACATAACCCAGAGATTTAACACAATACAGCCAGCTGCTTTGTGTGGAGTGGATGTATAAGATTAACACTTTTTGAGATTGAGTTTTAATGTTGTTTGTAGTAAAAAAAAAATATCTGGAGGTGTTTTTTTTTTTTCATTCATATGTTTCAGTAGCTCCTCCGTGTTTTTTAAAGTTCAGCCCCCAAACTTGTCCTACTGCTTTTATGATAATGGGGCCAACTGGTAGCCTACCTATCACAGATAAAGTTATAGCCGACTACAGGGATTACCAAGGCGACGGTGTCAAGAAGCCTAGTTTTAGAACAAGGGTTCTGGGATATTAGACCTCTAAGTTGTGACGACAAGTTGTTCATATTTCTGTAGCCCATATGTAGAAATATAAAATGCTCCTGTGCTTCACAGGCCATACGCTCACCTACTATCATGGAACCTAGATTTTTCCCGTCCAACCACAGACTGTATATAGACTTCTTTATACAGTCTGCGAGTTCAGCCCGCAGTAAGAGAGAGATAACCCAAAATAAGCCCCGCCTACCCTGAGTCCCGTGGCGCACGTTTGGAGAGCGGAGCGCACCACTGCACAGGAGTCCACACGCGCGCGCTCGGTCACACCGGAGCACGCGGACGGAGCACGGGGACGGGGAGAAGAAGCGGTCTGGGACAAGCTCTTCCGCACGGGCTGAGCGAAGATGAGGCCCGGTGCCCAGTGTCTGCAGACGGATTCAGCCCGAAACTCTCTCCGCGATGAGTAACGGCGTCACGAGGAGACGGAAGGGCCGCGTGGGCGACCTGAAGAACCGCTGGAGTGAGTGTGGTCTCTGCGCTCCGTATGTGATCAAACTGAAACGTGCAGGGGGTCAGGCCAGGGGCTGTTGTCTCTTTCTAATGCACTTTAACGACCTGTTTCCCAGCAGAGGGTTTGTGCACCTTACTACTCTAAACCACTACGCCCTTTAGACAATATGGCGCACCTAAATGTTTACTTTGGCCCAATATCAGACCGTATCAAAGTTTTGTTTTTGGGACATTGAAGTTCTGTGAACTCGGACTATGTCCTGCCTGAGGCAGTAGTTCCCAAACTGTGTTGCATGACCGTCATCAGGAAGGGTTCCCTACAGTTTTAGTAGCCTAAATAATTTGCCTACTTGTAGAACACTTGGACTATAAACATAATAATATTGGGATAATATGCAATAATATATCAATACTCAAACTGACTATATCTCCCATTACAACTTGACCTACTTATAATAGTGTTTCAGTCTGTATAATGCTTTGTTGTATTGGGCTAAAGGAGCTGTTGTGAGGAGCTGTTTGAACTTTGAGGCGTTGTGAAGTTAAGGTACACTTTTTTGTCCCCGTAAGGAAATTCGTCCTCTGCGTTTGACTCATCCTTCAATGCTGCTGGGGCAACCTGTTGGGAGCAGTGAGGATCCATCTCCAGACCTTGAGCTAGGCTTGTTCAGGACTAGCTTGGCTAGTGGATTTGACCCAGTGTGCATGTTTTGGGTTGATGGGGAAACCGGAGTGCCTGGAGGAAACCCACCCAGACATATGCAGACTCCATACAGAAAGCCCCGGGAGTCGAACCCTAAACCTTCTTGCTGTGAGGTGAGAGTGCTGGATGCAGGACTGCTCTAGAGGAGCTGTTGGGAGGAGTAAAATTGTGTGTGTAAGGAATGCAGTGTCTCTCCTCTCCTGCAGTCTTGTGTTGGGACTTGTTGTGGAGCCTGGGGCAGTGACACTCAGCTGCAGCTCTGTGGGGCCTGGCTCTGGTGCACTGTGAAGGATACATGACCTATATCACAATGCAGCACCTGTCAGACCTGTTTGTGGTCCTGGGTAAGGGGGGTATTAGGAAATGGCTTCATTGATGTTTACATAAAGATCAGCTGTGAGCTCTGATTGCACTTAAAGGATAGAACAGAAACAGCCTGCAGAGGGGTTGTGTCTGATCATGTGGATTCCCTTCGGAGGTAATCACACTTCACTTTGATTGGTTAAATCCACAGGTCACTCTCTCAGAGCATGACAGACACTGACCAATAGGAGGAGTGGGTGTGAAAAGTGTGTTTGAGCATAGATCAATAACAGATCGCCATAGAGATCAGCTTCAATTGTTGATTGTGCAGAAATCTGTTTCTCAGACCTCTATGTTGTTTTTTCTGCATGTAAGACGCCATGTTTGTTTTAACATGAACAGATCTTTGTCTGATTGGTTAATCTACCAGTCAGCCATGCCCATCTGATATCGGGAAGACAGGATACGGTTCCTGAGAAACCATATAAGATTTTTTTTTAAGTTTCTTGCACATGAATGTTGCAGTTTACTCATTCAGTTGAATAAACTGGAATGATTTTGTCCCCATATGTCCATTCATTCAATACCTTTGGAAAGGACCTCTCATTATAAGGCATAGTGAGAGCTTGCTTGAGCTACTACTTCACCATACTACATACTACCTCCATTCAAATTGCAATATTTCTGACAAGTATTGTGATTGTCCTTTAATAACAGGATTAAGTTCAGAATAATTGACAAAAAGATTGAAATATAACAAAATAATAGAAGAATGATGTTTCAGAACATGTTTGTATAGATCTAAACTATAGGATTAGCAGTTTTTATGCAGAATAAGACGGCAATTTTTTTTAAGTATCATAATTTCCTCTGCAAACAACAAAATCTATTAATTGCATTGCTAATTGTGTCCATTCAAATTGCAGTTTCAACATAATTGTGATAAACTGTGCAACCCTACCTGCATTTCACAGTCAGCTTGGCTATAGATTCCATGGCCGGTACAGTCTGTCCACATCACCTTAATGGGAGCTCCATACAGTGCAGTGATATATTTGTATAAAAATGAGCTAACTGTCCCATCACCTGAGTGTACCCAGCCTGACCTGCTGTTTGTGCCACAGGTGAGCAGCCCCGAGGAGCCCTCATCTCGGACATCTCAGGGAGGCACAGTCAGTACACACTGGTTCTCCAAGCTCTCTTTGTGTACTGCTGCTAATGTTACCTTGCTCTTCAGCAGGCCCCAGCGCTCCAGGAGAAGATGCAGGCGGTCGGCAGGGGGCCCTCAAGAGGGTCAGTGCCATGTTCTCCTCTTTACGCAAAGGAAAGAAAGACCGTGAGTATTCAGATATTAAGTAAGTATTTACCCTGTTTAAAGGTCCTATATTATGCAAAATTGACTCTTGTGAGCTTTAAGCCATGTTAAAATGTTGTTACCTTCAAAAACGTACTCGGAATTGTGTTTTGTTTCATTCACTCATTTGAGTAACCCTTTATGATTAGTTATTGTTACATTTCCAGAGCTCAAAATGCCTTTTAGCTTTTGATCAGTAGAGATAGACAATTCAATTTCATTTCAATTCAATTTATTTTTGTAAAGACCAAAATCACAACAGCAGTTGCTTCTTAGGGCTGAACATGAGAATTTATTTAACCAACAGAAAGTTAGAAAATGAAAGAGAAACAGACAAGCAAATTAATCAACAGAAAACAAGCAAATGGATAACTGTCCCAGAACATCCCCTGTCCTTAGACAGAACATCCCCTGTCCTTAGACAGGGGATGTTCTGAATCTAGGGTCCAGTCATCACCGGGCGGTCAGTGGCCAGGCATCTTCCAATTCAAGGGTTGAAATTATCCAAATGATTCTAGTGAAGGTGTATGGAGTTCTTGTTTTACCACATGACGTCACAGTGTGCTTTCTGTTTGAGAGAGGAACACAGCCTAAATATGCTGGATTTTTGTGATGAGGAAACAACATTATAACATAGATCAGAAAATGGTGTAATGTAGGCCCTTTAGCTATATACTTGCTTATGTTATAGGCCTAGATTTATTAATAATTCTAGACTAGCCAAAATTCCAAATATTTGTCCAGCCTTCAGGACACGTGACATTCTTCAATCTGGACTAGCTTTCTGAAAATAAAGTTGTATAGCCTTGATGTACTGCATTTTCTTCTGAAAAGAATGATTTGATTTATATGTCAAAGTGGTTAATCTAATGCAAAACAAGGACTACCACAGTACCACAGTAGTGACACAGATCTAAACCAGGACTAAACCAGGACTAAACCAGGACTAAACCAGGACTAAACCAGGACTAAACCTAACTGTAGTAGGAATAAATAAAGAAGATGGTAAATACCAAATGTGGCTTAAAGCTGTCTGTATAGCACTTGAACCCACTGTGAGGACCACAGTTGTGACACAGATCTTACCTGGACTAAACCCTCTGTTATCCTGTTGTCTGTGCAGGAGCCAAAGAGTCAGAGCCACTTGAGCCTCTGGGGCCCCTGGTGGAGGACCCATCCAGGCAGCAGCGCTATGCCAGTGGACAGTACTTCTTTGAATACCTAGTGGTGGTCAGTCTGAAGAAGGGAAAGGAGCAGGACAGCTACGACCCACAGATCTCCTACCAGTTCCCCAAGGTCTGTTAGCTTACATGTGCTGAGAAAGAACGCGTTGTTTAAAAGCCTGCATGTGTAATATGTGTTGTGCTGCTGTTCATGGAGTCTCTATACAGCATGTGTGTACAGAGCAGATTAATAGGTATAATTTTAGCCTGTTTGCCACATGTGTTCAGAACTGTCATGTGTGGCATTTATGAGAATCAGAGTGGCCTAGCTATCCCCAAAAAAGCCTTTCTGTGTGGAGTTTGCACATTCTTCGTGTGTGTGGATGTGTTTCCTCTGGGTGCTGCATCAACAAACATGCACCAGAGGCAGAAGTTTTGGATGGCTCCTCGTTATCCCAGCAGCATTGATGGATGGGTCGAATGCTGAGGATGGTATTCCCCATTGAGATCAATAATGTGTAAATTAGCCTTAATCACTGTGACAAACCCCCCCTGAAAGTTACAAATGTAACTATGGTTTCATTTCAATAGAACTGAATACATGAATAAAAGTTTGGTCTGAAAGGCTCCAAAACTACAGGCCTGTCTGTGCTGTTCTAAACACCTTTACTGAACTTTCTGTCTCTGATGATAAACTGACAGGCTTGACAATAAATGGACACACACAGGGATGCTAGTGCTACACTTGTGTTCTTTCAGAGAGATGGGTTGGGCCGCTCCCAAAAAGAGGAGGAGGAGAAGATCCTGAAGGCCATCACACTCTTCTGTTTTCCAGAGGGTATTAACTGGGCTCCTCTGACCGAATACCACAGGTACTGACCCCAGCCTGACCCCCGGCTGACCATTGACCGCAGCTGACCTGTACTGCTGTGTTTCAGTGAGACCTTCTCTTTCGTCTTGACGGAGATCGATGGAAGTAGGAGGAACGGCTACTGCAGGAGGCTGCTGGTCAGTACCAAGGGTCTGTAGGCCAGTGCTCTACTGTCCCTCATATCACAGCAGTGCTCTACTGTCCCTCACTTCACAATGGTCTGTAGGCCAAAAAAAAAGTAAATTGCTCCGCACCTGGAGTGGGGTGGAGCCCCGTCCCTCATTCTACTTATTTAGAGAATATCCCACTTTTTCACTGATGTCACATGAATTGTAATTTACATAGAGCACATGTTATTTTCTTTTTTTTTCACAAAACCATCAACACTTTTGGGGTGTCTGGCTTTCTGGGTTGTTATTCCAGTTTTTCCATGTGAGCTATAATAAGGTGCTTATGATTAATTTAGATACACAATTCACTCAAATGTAGTTAACACCATTATATTTAAGAATACGCTAAAGATATTACCCAGATTTCTATAATTTGACCATTTTGACCTTCCTGGTTGGACACAGGTGGCAAATGTGACATGTGTAGATGTAATTCCATGACTGTTACCAAGCACCCATACTTTAAACAAGAACCAAAGCTTGTCTAATGTACACAATAGTTATTATTTGATGACTAAAAATACTTGACAACACTATAATTTCATAAATTGCATGTTAAAACTGTCAGTAAAATGTCTTTGTCGCTCATAAATTGTCCCTGTATTTTGAATGACATTTTGTGTAGTGATGACATAGGTGGAGGGATTCCTTTTTAAAACTCAGCGCTACTTCCTGCATTTTTCAACTTTTTGTTTTAATTTTTCACAAACTCCTTGGTGTAAAATATTTATATTTATCAAAATATTTATCAACTGTACTATCCCACCAAACCAAGTGGTAAAACATGAAAACCTGTCATATGCACTTTAAACATTTTATCACAAACAGGCAAGTATATTTTAAAGGTCCTATTTTACGCAAATTGCCTCTTGTGTGCTTTTAGGCATGTTATAACGCTGTTATCTCCTCAAAAACATACCTGGAGTTGTGTTTTGTTTCATTCACACATGTTTATGTAATCTTGGATTATTAGTTTGCCTACATCTCCAAAGTTCAAAATACCCTGTTCCACCTTGTGATGTCATGAAGCCGTAGTTTTTAAATTAACAGTTACCTTTTACCTTTTGTTCAGGAGAGACTGACAATTCCAGGGCTGAAATTATTACGATTCAAGTGAAGGTGTATGGAGATTAAAAACAGTGGAACACTTCACATGACATCACAAGGTGGAACAGAGTGTTTTCTGTTTGAGAGAAGAACACAATCTAAATGGATTTGTGAGTTAAACGTGTGAATAAAACAAAACACGACTCCAGGTATGCTTTTGATGAGGAAACATAACATAGATTTTAAAAAATGGCGTAATATAGGCCCTGTAAGTAATGGCACAGATGCTTTTAGAGACCTGAGGACATCCCTTATGTGTGTGTCCTATGTGTGCAGCCTGGGGGTAAAGGAGCACGCCCTCCGGAGGCCTACTGCATTATCAGCCGTGTGGCCTGCTTCGGACTCTTCTCTAAGGTAACTGCAAATCACAAGTCCTTATCTCATCTCGGAGTGTACGTGTCCATAGAGGAACTGTGAAAGGCATGATCACTGTACTTGTGAGGGGTAGTGTTACATTAAAACATTCAGTCATTTCTCAGCCTTTTCCATGTTATTACAGAAGGTCAGTCTGGTTTGAGGTGAAAAGTAATTGGTTTCCTAAGAAGTTTTAAATACTGGCCCAGCTAGTTATTGTTAGCTTTACCATGAAAACAAAACTCCACTCTGGTCTTTGAGAGTTGTGAAAAGCGCTTGTAAACTCATTGCAGTGAATAATTAGGATGTTCGGAACGCATAAGGCAAGTGGGGAACAACCTTTGACCACAGCAAACCATTTCAAATGAACTAGTTCTGTTTTTCACATTTTAAGACCGTGAAAATCAGATACAGTGCCTTTTAACATTGAATACCCTTTTTGGAATACTACCTGATTTTCTCCATGGAGATGTGATTATTGCCTGGAATGTGCCGCATTTTGCCATTAAACTTGCTAAAATATACCTTTGAAAACATGAATTTTTACTGTGAGCAGGATCACCTCTCTACAGATCTGACGTATGAATCTGGAAATATTTGTAAGATGTATTGCTTACAAGGTAGTGCGTTTAATGTCTGTAAAGCACTTTGAATTACTTTGTGTACAAATTGTGCTATACAAATAAACTTGCCTTACCTTGCCTTTTCCTACGGTCATTGAATGCATCTTTATAGGCCTGACCATGGGTAGAGGGGGGGTGAGGCGAGGAGTGTTTTGCGTGACAAGTGAAACTAAAAAAAAAAAAAAAAAAAAAAAAAAAAAAAGGACAAATGATGGGAGGGGGGAGAATTGAAATTTTAGCTTTCGTATCCTGATAGTTTGATTAAACTAGGGCTCTATATGTGATGTCATGTGGTACATTTGTCATGGCCCAGTAACTGTACAGGGTGTATTAGATAATGCGCTCTAATTTCTCGGTGTGACCTGCGAGGCATACCGGTAGACCACTTAAAAAATGTTTGACAACTATAAAATAGTTCCAGCTGTGCTCCTGTTCAACCTGTTTGTGTAGAATGGCCTTTTGTTTTGCCTCGGTGTTTTGTTTTGTTTTGTATTGTATTGTTGGTATCCTTTTATTACCTGATCAAAAGTCTATTATCTGTTATTTGTTCTGGCCTTTAGAAATGGAACCTAACTATGAGCCTACTTTACTCTTTAGTCCTGTCCACTTCCAGAGCTGTAAGCCTATGTAATACCGTGCCCTCTGCTCACTCTTTTGTCCTGTGTGAGAAAGTTGGCCACAGATTTCACTTTGATCTGAGACTAAATTAAAGTACAGTTTCAATCTACAAAATGCCACGTATATTCTTTTACATTTAAAACTGATTTCCAAATTTGGGGATCTTTAAAGAAACTGTATGTACGATTTTGATTTGAAATTTCATAAACATGATGTATCTGGGTCCCCAGATATGAGGTAGACCTGGACCAGTTATTTATGTTGTAATTTCATGTTTTGGTTCTCAAGACGGTTATCCAATCAGAAAGCAGGATGAGCCTCACATGAGTCTCTCATTAGGGTTGCCAGTTTTATATATTCAGTTTAATAATATAATGTCAAAATTACATGTGGTGCTTCAAACCCCTTTTATTGCCTGATTGTACCTTTGTTTCATATATAAATGATCGTATTGACAAGTTCTTGTTAATTAATGACAATTGGGAAGTAACAGATTCAACTCTCTCTCTCTCTCTCTCTCTGGGAGACTCTTAAGGTCGCATGTAGAGGGTATATTATTTCTTGTGAATCAGCCAGCAAGCTGGTCTCAAGGAAATGGAGCAATTACTCCCTTCATTTGAAGAAAAGTATAAAGCTACTCAATCACCAGCAGATTACAAAACAATCCTTAAATTAAAATATGAATGCAATAATATTTTATGTAAACACATTAGTAAAACAATAATGAAACTTAAGCAAAAAAATTCAAATTGGGTGACACATCAGAGAAGCTGTTGGTAGGCCAACTCAGAGAATCACGACAAAACAACAGCAAAACAACGACTAAACAAACAATACATGGCATAAAATGTAAATCATGAGAGCTACTAACAGTTCCCCCAAAATTAATTCCAGATTTAAATGAATTTTACATCATCTTTTCTAATTTTACAATCCCACAATTGACAGAGGATTCCAAAACGACCTTGAGAGGCCCATTGCAGAAGCTGATGTACCTCCAATCCAATCCCTTCCTTTCCCTCTGGAAAATCAGCAGCTCCAGATGGATTTGGTTGTAATTTTTATAAGGTTTTTTCATGTGACCAAAAAATACTAACTAAAGCTCTGGCCTTAAGACTTGCATAATGGATTAAAATAATCTACACACAACCTGTATCATGGATCGTAACTAACTTATATATGTTGCAGCCTGTCAAATTACAATGTGAAGTTCGTCAGGGTAATCCATTGAATCCATTATTATTCGATCTAGCAGTGGAACCCTTAGCCATTGGTATCTGGGCCCATTAAAACATCTCAGGTATACAACTTGACAACGTGGAAAGTCTAATAAAATTATATGATGGCTATTTATTACTTTGTCTAGCAGATCCAGAAACATCAGCTCCCGCTCTCCTGTATTGCCTTGAAACATTTAGTGCGTTCTCAGGATACACAGTCAATTGTGACAAAATCGTATTCATGCCTTTGTCAAACAATCCTCCTCAGAAACTGGTCTTTACTTCCCCTGTTGATGATTGGCCATATTAACGCAATACAAATGATAGTACTTCCTCAGTTACTGTACTTGTTTTAAAACAAACCAATATTTCTACCTATGTACTTTTTTTAAACAGTTTGATTCTCATTTCGTTTATTTGATCTAACAAAACTTCATACATTTCTAAAGCTAACATCTGTAAACCAGTGGGTGGATATGGTTTACCTGTTTTTAGGCATAACTACTGGGCTGCTAACGCAAGAGCACTTTCATTTTGACAGTTTATTTCCCCAGATGTTCAGTCTATTGCCAAACCAAAATGTGAAAGAATTTAACTGATCGCAGCACAAACGATCAGTTAATCAAATAAAAAAGACATTGGAGTTGAATTATATTTCAGTGCACTCTCCTTTTACAAATGTTATTTAAACCCTCTTACAGACAACACATTTCATGAATGAAGTAAGAGTGGCCTGCACTTTATTGAGAATTTTTATGTTAACAATAAACTAGCTTCATTCTCTGACTGGAAGAGATTATTTTATCTGCAATTCACATTTTTTTCAATACCTGCAAACCAGACACAAATTATACAGCTAAATCAAAGACTCATATCCTCAGGTTGATGCATAAGCCCAAATTCTAAACAACTTGTATCACGTTTTGTAAATGTATTTACACAGCCTATGTCAAGTAACAAAATGATGCATTGGACACGTACTTCAAAATGCGGTCTCCATTTTTGAGTTCATTAAGCTAATCAAAGTAACTATACACTGTATTGATAGTTTTCAGATTCTGGCATGTGGTGGTGTCGGGCGTCCAGATGAGGGGCAAGAGCCAGTTGTCTCTATCTGATCGCATTGTACTTTTCAATGTACTACTCAAGGGGTAAATTCATAGATGTTTGATCAGATGGGTTTGTTAATGATAAAAACCTATTGACCTCTTGTATCAGATCATTGAGTCGCATTTAGGTGGCATTCTGTTAATTTTAGCTGCCCTGTTTGTATTGAAAGTTGCTCAGCAATGCAATCATTATACAGTGGGGTTTCTGCATGTGGCAACAGAAGAACAAGCTGCCCTTCATGGGGATGTGTTTTAAATACATGGATCATGTATTGATACTTTGCAGTGACATCACGCTGGGGGTGTTCAACATGTATCTCTAATGGTGGAGTGTTTAGGGGTTGCCGTGGTGATACAGAGCACACATGATTAGCAAACACTCAAAAAAAAAGTGGGATGATCTGAAAACTCTAAATGCATTTTTTTTTTTTTTTTTTTTAACAACACACTTTTGGGGCCTGTGATTAGTGCGAGCCTTCATGGTCCAGTTTGGGAGTTTGATTTTCAACAAAAAGGGTGAGTGTCTGTGTAATCCCTCAGTCGTCCAGGTCTGATCCATAGTAAAAGCCAAAAGTAAAATCTGTCAATTGGACAGTTGACAGATTCTTTACTCCTTCAACAAAAAGTTTTAGGAGTGAAGAAGTTTCACTGCTCATCCAAGCCGCTTTTTCAGAACTGAACTTTTTGTCTAGTTGACAGATTTTACTTTTGGCTTTTACTATAAAAAAGGGTGAGTGTGAATAGCTGAGGGACTGTTGGCTAGTGCTAGCTAGCTTGTGACTGATGTTACGAGAGTAGGACTTGTCAGTGCAGATCAGCTCACCTGTTGTAGTTTCAATTAAGTCTGTTCTTTCTGGGCATATTTTGTTAAAACAAAGCTCAGATTGGAGTCTGACTTGGGTGGCAGAGCTTCAGACAGAGCAGTGACTTTAGTTAACTTCACACTTGTTTTTTTCTTTTTTTCTTCATTATTTATTGTTTATACATTTTTTTTAGGATTATTATTTTCTAATTTTTGTGTTT
>JACM01038826.1:0-14610 GCA_000787095.1 Periophthalmodon schlosseri | reverse complement strand
ATTGTATATATGTATATAGTATATATGATTATTGTATATATTATTGTATATATGTTTTGACTTGAGTGACAGCAGCCTGACTTCTTTCGGGAAAAGGCCCTGCAGACCCTGACCCTTTCTCAGGTTTTATAAGCACACGGCTCATGCTGTACACAAGCCCCAGAACCACAGGCTCTGTTTGCTCTTGTGAGGGTAGTTTGTTTGAAGGCTCCAGGTTTGATCGGAAAGACACGTGGGCCCTGTGTTAAGACTTCATGAAAATAATGACCCAAATCTCATGTGGGACATGTGCTAAACATTTAGGGTCATGTGTGCCTTCTTCATCAACAGACAAACGTTTGTCTTTTTAACAGTATCACAGACCCAAAGATGCCAGTGACAGCAGAGCTTAAAGTTCTTATAGAACAGAGGGAAATCATATTAACTTTGTGTCATTTTGTCTGGATCAGAAATAGTTTGAGGATCCTCTGGACAAACGGATGGGTGTGAGTCCACTTTTGGCCACATCACGGTGTCAGATGAGCAGCCTCTGACCAATGACTCTGGCATCCGCGCCTCTGGCACCAGGACGTCCTGGGGGAATCTTTATTCTGATCAGAATCCCTCTATAAAGTCCCACAGTAAAGTCGAACAAAGAAAGCGTAGATTTTCCTGGAGCGGCGAAAAGGACAAATCACCATAAAAATGTCATTCATCTTCAGGGATTCCATTTTTACAGATGAGACGGCCCCGTTTTTCCAACAAGACATCTTTCTGGAGTTTTACACAAAGCATGCTACCGCTGTCACATTTTACAGAGATGTAAGGCTGGGTTTGTAAAGCGCTCCATGTATTTTTGTATGCACCATGTGTGAACCTGGCCGTTTGATAGCGCAGCAGCCCTGACAGTGGACTTGATAAACAGCATGCTGATCCCACAGGACAATGACAGGGGCTTGGCTTGGCCTTTGCTGCGAGCGGCCCCACTGCGTGCATTTAAGAGCCCGGAGTTGGGTGGTCTGTCCGTCAGCAGCACATTTGGGGTTAGGTCTGAGAAAAGCGGCTCTCCCCTATCACTTTCAAAGACTGAAACTCTACGCGCCGGCGGCTCTCCGCTGCTGCAGCCGCATAGGCACAAAGACACCTGTTGTTCTGATTTCATACAGAGTTCTAATCAGTGGAGGTGTGTCAGGTTCACAGATGTGATGTTCTGTTTCCGTCATGTGTCTCGTGTGACCGCGCTTTATGATCACTCCGCCGATATATTTTACTTTCTGATCCGTAGGTACAAGAGGAGCCGTGCTGCCGAGGGACGTCGTCTGCAAACATCAGACCGTTTCCAGGTAGACCTTTCGACCTCCAAAGTAACGCGCAAAATATAAGACAAACAAACAGGTGTGTTATAGTTTTCAAATATTATTTTAGGAAAACTGGTTGTAGAGTCGCTCTTGTCTCCACAGCAACCAAATTAGTTACTGCGACGATGGGACAAAAACAAGGCGAGTTATTTTGAGTGTATTGTTACATCTAGAGGCTTTGATGACTAATCTGACTCTTGCTGAGCTTATGTCTGATGCTATTTAATCCAAGAGTTAAAGAGTGGACAGTTAATAGAGACTAAAGATGGCCGAGGAAAGATGGGATCGCTCTGTCTAAGTCTTTCCAGGGAAGGTAAGTGTATGAATAGCACTGGTAATTTGATGAGATTCTCTGGGATTACGCAGTGAGAGGAGGCTTTGTTAAAGTGCCAGATGGGTTTATGGAATCAAACACAAGTTTTCATTTCCTTGTTTGATTCGACAAATTGAAGATTAAAGACACAGACTCTAGTAAAAAAAAGACACACTACGGTCAAACGAGGGCTGTGTTTCTGTCCCATGACGTAACCCTTCAGAAACAGATCAGCAACTTTAAAGTCTTAACATTAGAGATCGAGCGATATGGATCTGGCCGATGCCGATATCGATTGTTTAGAATCCAGAGCAACTGATGGACGATAAGATCTGACGATATTTTTGGGCTGATTTGGATCATTTTTCCCCAAAATATATGATTTGAAATTAGAACTAATATAAACACATCTATACTTTTTACTGCTCTGAGTAATTAAACTATAGTAATGAAAAACAAGACATCCACAGCCCTGTTTTTACTACAGACCCATAATGGAGCTGTGGAATCTCATTTTGTGAACGCCATCATCGCACTGAAGTCTGAAAATAAGGTTTTGTGCAAAAATTGAGGAGCTCAAACCAAATATCGGTCCAAACAAGAGAGTTAACAATGAAACAAAGTGCAAATATGGGCGAATCGATATATCGGTCTATCTTTAGTTCAAATATGGGGTAAAGTAGGTTAAATTTAGGGGTTAGGTTGGACACGTTAAGGCTGTGGTTTAGGTTTTGGATCAGTCTCCAGGAAATGAATAGAAGTCAATGTAATGTCCCCAAGAAGCACGGAAACCCAACAAATGTGTGTGTGTGTGCGTGACGGGAGACGAACATTTATATGGTAACCTTTATATGGTAACCTTTATATGGTAACCATTCCCCAAACCTTTATATGGTAACCACTCACCACATTGTAATACGAGGAAAAAGCCTTGGCGCAGATCTTTGTTTTCATCATTAGTCAAATAGCAAAGTGTCGGTCACTCTGATCATGCCTTAATTACACATGTTTTGACCTATAATCTTCATAATTAACCATTTATCCAGGTTTATTTCCCTCAAACTGAGTAAAACCACAAGGCGCATCAGTTTCCGTGTAAATCAGGACCCTCTTTCATGCCGTGGTGTTTGGTCCTAAAAGTTCTAATTGTCTTTTATTGCAGGGAACAAGTGAAGTTATTAATTATCATGGTCTCAATGCTGCAGTAAAGTCCACAGCTGCATCTCATACAGGACTCCAAACGGTACAAGACACCAACAGAAAAGGCCTTGTATGTTTGGCCAGAGGAACGAGGGATGAGAATAAGAACGACCACACCACAGACTGTATAAAGAAGCGACTGAGTGAGTGTGACGTCACCCACGGCGTTCGGCTCCAGTCAAACGAAGCTCATCGAGGTTAGAGCGATTTTAGAGCCGAGTTCCATATTTGGAATTGCGACCGTGAGTATCATAGCAACCAAAGAGCCAGTTCGGAGCGAGGATGTTTAAGGTAATACTGTTTCCCGCCCGCACCGCTGGTTTAGCAGGGAGTGGGCGCTTAGCAACGCTGTCAATCAAACCTGTTGCTAATGAAAGTGGAAGTGACCTCGGGGAAAAGAAGGCGCCTGATTCGTCTGTTATTAATGTTCATATCTTGCTTTACGGACAAAATAGCGAAATAAAAACCCCAGGATCATGTAGAGCGGGTTAATACGAACATTTAAGACCAAAATGACGAGTCTGACAGCAGCAGGTACAGAGAGAGGGGACACCTTTTTTCAATGTCGATGGAGCCAGAAGCGCCCCCATGATCACTTCATATTTGTAACATGGCAGCTAACAGGTTAGCTATGTCCATTTATATAAACAGTCTATGGGCCATGCGCTTTGTCTCGTCTCAAGCCCAAAAGGAGAAACTGTTATCGGGAATATAAGGCTGCAAATCCTGGCTCAATGTGAGGAGGAGAAACACGATAAGAGACATATGGATCTGTAACAGCCAGTGCCGCTGTCTGCAGCTGTGAAAGACCCACAAGAGAGAAGATACAGTTATCTGCTCATGAGACAGGGCACACACAGGACCACCTTCACAATAAACTGCTTTTGAACGGACTGAAAAGGTCCTAAAACGTATCCACACAGGTGATTGGTCAAAGGTCTAGCTCCTTTCACAGAGAGTGGAAAGTGGCTCCACTAAAACATCTCAGCTTGTTTAGTGTTATGATTACGAGGGTAATGTCTGCCCTAAGGCTTTACCTCCGTGAACATATGGACCCTATCCATTGTCTGCGACTCATTCAAACAGTGAGGCCGAGCTGCACCTGGACCATAAGGTTCCACTTGAGATGATTAAAACCCTGTTGTGTTTCTTTAGACGGCTCTGTAGCTGTTTTTGTCTGCATGGGCAGATTGAAAACACAGCATCCTCTTTATTGGAAGATGTGATGTTATTGGTGGAAGGTCGAGAGACTGAGGCGTGGCGGCCGTGTGAAGGTGCCTCTGCTGCAGGACACAGCGACAGTGTCATGAGCCTCACAGATGTGCTCCTCCTCCTCCACGGGCCTCGCGTGAGTCTTCTCCACTGTTTACTCTTGGTGCTGTCAGCAGGACGGGATCCTGGCTACAAACAGCAAGCAGCTCATGATCTCCCGGACAGATAGAGCTGCTTTCATTACAGAGGCTTGATTAGCCAACGTGTGAATTTGATCCTCAAATAAATCAATGTTTAGGTTCAGTGCTCTAAGTGGAACCACCTTGACTTTGTGATTTCATGACTTTTGTCATTTTGAAGACTTTAATCAGAATCAAAACACAAGCTTTTTTCACCCAAACCTAAAATGAACACACTGTAAAAGATTTGTGGTTTGTTGTTTTATTCATAATTGACTCCTATTAGTCCTGGTTCAGTCCTGGTTTAGTCCTGGTTCAGTCCTGGTTCAGCCCTGGTTTAGCCCTGGTTTAGTCCTGGTTTAGTCCTGGTTTAGCCCTGGTTTAGCCCTGGTTTAGTCCTGGTTTAGTCCTGGTTTAGTCCTGGTTCAGCCCTGGTTTAGCCCTGGTCAAATGTATTAGTTATTATTAGTATTAGTCAAATGTGAGGCAGAATGTGACGTATTTCATCTTATGTCATAACATTAGTCAATATCATTTTACAGGTGAAGATTTGACCTTTGTAAAAACATTATCTCCTCTGTGCTTCTCACAAACGCGCTCTGTGCTTGGAGTTGAGTTGCATTAATGACGAGACGTTGTGTTTAATCTTTTTTTACTCTTTCTTTACTTTACAAAGGATCGAATACGACAGATTTTGTAAGTGGGAAAACTATTAATTACTACAAGCATTTTCAGTGATTTGTTTTTAACCTGTGGTTAACCTGATAACTGTGGGTCGGGCCTGGAGAGCAAACTGATCCTGTGTTTTCTCGGCAGCTTCAGAGGCTCTGTCACTTCACATTAGCTCCGACAGTCAGCTGTACTGCAGCCCACTCACTCTGGCAATCAGCTCGCGGGCCTGAGACACCTGCTCATGTCAGCTACTTTCCATGGAATAATGCCGTAAGTCCAGCAGGAACTGATTGGGATTGAAGAAAAGAGGAAAAAGGGAAAACAAATATGCATCGTCTCATATAGTCCACTGATGGAAAGAATTTATTTTTCAAGTTGGAAAAAAATGCATGCATTACGCCCCATTGTTCCCATGGCCCCTCGCACAGGCCACAGAAAATACACGTATATCAGTAGATGAACACAAATACACATGGTTCTGCATGGACAGATATCTAGATTTGCACATTTGTTAGAGTCACAACATTAATGAGAGAAAAGTGAACTAATATAAGAAGCCCATGTATTTCAGAGCATGTGCAGAGCTCTAAACTACAGGATTAACACGTTTTATACACAGAGGTTTAGCAGATTTTTTTTACACAGAGACAGGATACTTCACTCTTAGCTCAGAAAATCATGTTCTTGAAATTGCAGTTTGCGCGAGTTTCTAATTGATGTGACTGTGATGAATCCTGCCGCTCTAATGCCATTTCCATTGTTAAAGTTGGAAGCAGGTTCTGACAGTGTCCTCACTGCTCTCATGGGGAGTAGTGCATCTCCTTCTATGGCTGAAATGCTGCAGGTCGAAGCAGACGTGACGAGGCTCAGACAGGACTATGACACAGTGAGGTGAGTGAGTTCATCTTAAAACCCTTTTACAACCCTTGAACAGTCTCCATCACTGTAAAACATTAGGGGGCGCTGTAAGACTCTGATCCGCTGCAGGGTGTCCACACGAGAACTTAACCAGATGCCTTTGGTATTGGGGATTTATTGAAGTATTGAGGGTTTGTATATGTGTGTGTGTGTTATATTATCACGCACACCACAGGAAAACAACCAAAATGAGTCCAGAACAGGCCCGGACTAAATATTTGGCAACTTAATGCACCCACTACACTCGGAGTCCACCTTCTCTCTGCTCCCCGTAACCCGGCCGCAACCCTGTAAGACGGGGTCGCACGGGTGGAGCCAGAGTTCTGATTGGCTGCTGGAGGAAAGCGTCAGCCCCCTGTGGCGTCTGCTGGAGCCTTGTAGGCGCTGGTGGCAGGTGCCCGTGGGCGTTAACTCAGCACTGTCGAGGTTAGCTGCAGGTGGTGTGTCTGGACGGCTCTGTTCTCTCATCTGTGAGGGTTGGTCTAGTCTCTCCCTTGTGTTTATTATGGTTGACTCTACCTGTGCAGAGATGTTGGCGTCTCGTCGGCGCTGCAGGGCTGCTGGCGTGCTGACTCAAGGGAAGGTCACGTTGGGGACCATTTCTGGCCTTGAGGCTGCAGAGTGGAAGTATTTCCCTCTGATCTGCTGGGACAGAAAGATTACCTGGTGCAGCTTTAATCACTGTGAAATAACACCGAGGGGTTATGCTCCAGTGACGTAACAGTGTCCACGTCAGGCACTGCAGGGTCCGTGCCCCCGGCCGAGCCACCAGGAGGACCGAGACGCACGGGCTCAGTGGAGGTGAGGAGATGGGGGTAGTCAGTCCCAAAGAGCTGCACTGGATGACCTCTCTCTAGTCTCTTCAGCAGCAGACCCCAAAGATGACCATACTTTGTCTCAAGCGTTGACTGGATGGGTGTGGTCTGCTAGTCCCAGCTCCTTGGCAGTGAAAGCCCCTTTGATGTGGTAGACCTTGTGTTGCTGGCCAGCAGGATACAGCATAAAGGACACTGCCGGCCCTGTGAAGCAACTGGAAATCTTGCCTAATAGTCCTCAGGGGCTGATCCTCTGCCGCCCGTCAAGGCCAAGCTGCCGGGCCGCTGAGTGCAAGAGAACTGTCCATCATCCAGGATGGCGTAGGTTTCCATTGTCCGTTCTTCATGGCGTAAAATGACCTTAGTGACTTTTAGGGGGACTTTCGGGGGGTCTATCTGGAGGGAGTCATACCTGGTCCTGTGCTGTTGAGACTCAAAGGAGGTGGCGCTGTACCTCCCTCGGCAGTGCTCACGGTACTGAGCAGACGATGTCTCTTATGAGTATTACCTGGTGGAGTAGCGACTGCGGTGTCTCTCAGGTGAACACTTGTACTCGTAGGAGCGTGCCGGACGTCTCTCTCGTGAGTCGTGGCGGCTGGAGAGGGGTAGCGTCGTCTTTCTGAGCAGCTGGAGGTGGTGGGCTGTGTGGCTCTGGAGAGGACCTTCAACGCCACTGTGACTTTGCTAAGAAGGAATCAGGTCGAGGTGAGGGACTGGTACGTGGACTGGGGAGGAGCTGTGTACCTGTGGCCTGCGGGGGCTGAGTGTGAGTCTCCCGCTGGACTGGCTCAGAGGTCGTGGCTGTAGCTGCTTCACTAAACTGCCCAAATGCCTAATCTCTGCTCTCAGCTCCTCACTCTGGGACGTGGTCAGTCTCTGGTCACTCTGCTGGGCTTTGCGTTCAAGATCTCTGCAGTTTCAAACTCTTCAGAACCGTGACGTGTGAAATCTTCCTGAGTCCCTGGCCTGGCTGGAGCGTGCCCTCAAGCTCTAAACTCTGTTGCCCTGCAGGGGGCGCCGTGGACTCAGTGAGCTGTGACTGTGACATAGCTACTGTGGTCATAATCTCTAAGGTTTGACGAGAGACAAATCTGCCTCTTAGATGATCTGTTCCCAGAAGTCGACATCTTGTGCTGCGGTCCGCCAAAAATCCAGCTCGAAGGACCATGTAAAACACTAGGGGGCGCTGTAAGACTGACCCGCTGCAGGGTGTCCACACAAGAACTTAACCAGATGTCTTTGGTGCTGCAGATTTATTGAAGTATTGAGGGTTTGTTTATGTGTGTGGTTGTTATATTGTCACACACACACGAGGAAAACAACCAAAAGGACAAAATGAGTCCAGAACCGGCCCTGACTGGACACTTAACGAACCCTCTCTACTCGGAGTCCATCTTCTCTCTGCTCCCCGTAACCTGGCCACAACCCTGTAAGACGGGGTCACATGGGTGGAGCCAGAGTTCTGATTGGCTGCTGGAGGAAAGTGTCAGTCTCTGGGCAGAATAATCTGAAGACGCTGGTTGGGCTTTTCAACAATCAGAGCAAGTGCACAGGAAGTGTAGAGGCTGAGGACAGTCTTATGTTATTTCTTTTATAATGGAATAATTGTGACTTTGACCCAATTTCATAAATTTTTGGCATTGGTAGTTTGTATGCGTAAATATATAACTTTAACTATGCTAAAAACTATGGTGGCGAGGACTATACCAACAGCCCATGAGCTCGTGCAGCGCTGCAGACAACATGAAGAAATATGACTGTGGTACTAAATGCTCCTTTGAAGAAATCTCGTTTTCCTTTTATCTCTCTTTTGGGTTTGTAGACAGACATAAAATAATTTCCGTGTGTGTGACAAGAGAGTGGGAAAAACATTCCAGAGTCAGGAGGCAGAGGTACCCTCAAGGACTTTAAACCCTGTGCAAAATAAAGGACAGGCCAGAGAATGAGCCTCTGGAACTCAGAGCTCTCATAAGAGCCACAGCGAGGTGCCGGTCGCAGCCTGAGGCCCGGACCCTGCCCCAGTTTAACCACAGGCACTAATTACCGTTTGTCATGTGGGCTCCTGATAAACACAGGCCAAAACAGCAGAGAAATAAACATGTTGTCAGGGAGATATCAAACACATTTCCTCACGTCTGACACAGCAGTGGGAGTGAAATCCTTGTCACTGTTTCTGTACTTAACCACCTGCGACACACAATATGAGCGGAGCCTGGGAAAAGCCCGGTTGTGGCTCCCGTGGGGAAACTGAGGGGGCGAACCACCCAGCCGCTCAAATCCACCAGAGTTAAAGCGGGTTTCTGCAGACTGCGGTCTGATAGGAACTCCTGTATGTAATGAAACCACTTTGTCCACATGAAAAGTATTTAAGGCTGAGGCTATAGCAGCAGTTAGTTAGAAAACGAATATGTCCTGGTCAAAATACACTAAAGATTATGAGCGACCTAAAGAAATCTACATCCTGTATCGAAACGCTCAACTGCACCTGTCATAAAAGTACTGTCCCGTGATTTAAACTCAACACATACATACAGCACATACACATACATACAGCACATACACATACATACAGCACATACAACACATACACATACATACAGCACATACAACACATACACATACATACAGCACATACATACAGCACATACTTTCACAAAATAAAGATAAAATTTGCGTCTGACACATGTTTAGAATAAAACGTGCTCTCACACAGTGTCAGGTGCTCAGTGTTACGTCGCCGCGCCGGTTACGCGGTCAGTGCGTCACGACAGTATGTTTGCTATGCGTCTAGGACGGTGTTTTCCTGTAACTGTCTGAAGTCTGCTCTGAGCCGTGAGGCCTCGCAGGGACCCGCTCTCAGACCAGAGCACACAGCTGTTACGCCACACTTACTGTAACTGTGCAGCTGTTACTCGCCAGCACGAATAAATAAATAAATAAAGGGAACTCCACTTCATAACACTTTAATTGGCTTTGGGGGCTTAGCTGTGGCTCACATGTGGTTACCGCGGTCAGGCGAGGCAGGAGCGCAGCAGCCACTGAATGTTTCTGGCTCAAAAACACGAGTGAGCTGCTAAACTTGTTCTCGAGAGACGCTTCCAAAGTTGACATTTTGTTTGACAAAACCACTTGTTGAAATCCCTTTTCATTACAATATGCTCAGAAATATTGTGGTCACTTAACCGAGTGCAACTGTGTCCAGATGAAATGTGAGTGTAGTGTGGGTTTAAATAGGCCTGCGACCCACGACAATCACTATATGGACTTTAAATAGGCCTGTATGATAATCACTATATGGACTTTAAATAGGCCTGTGTGATAATCACTATATCGACTTTAAATAGGCCTGTATGATAATCACTATATGGACTTTAAATGGCCTGTGTGATTAATCACTATATGGACTTTAAATAGGCCTGTATGATAATCACTATATGGACTTTAAATAGGCCTGTATGATAATCACTATATGGACTTTAAATAGGCCTGTATGATAATCACTATATGGACTTTAAATAGGCCTGTATGATAATCACTATATGGACTTTAAATAGGCCTGTATGATAATCACTATATCGACTTACGGTTCAATATATGAAATAAAAGCTGGAACAGTGTATTTTGGGCCTCAGCATTTAATCATGAGGACTTTTTCTTTGCAAAAGTGGGAGATTTGGGGTATTTTTGTTGTAATATGATCAGATTTGAGCTGTGGAGAAGTGAAAAAGTCCCTTTTATGGCTAATTATTGTCCCATTCTGCTGTTTATTTGTTGCAGCTTTTAATGAATCGGTTCATTTAAATGGTTCACTGGGATTATCTTACTTTATTTACATGTTAATCAGTGACATAAAGTAGTTTCAATATTATCGTTTATCGCGATATTTCTCTGTGGCGACACATCGAGCCTCCTGACGTGTTACGGTGACAGCTCCAAGTGTGAGACTCGTCCCGGCTGTGGACGTTTGGATGTGTTTTGACTCGGCGTTTGGCTCGGAGGCGCGCGCCGGTCTGATGCCGTTTAGAGCCGTGGCCGCGTTGGCTCGCTCATCAAACATAATAATGAGTGATGATGATTTCGAGCGTCACGTGATCGTAACGGGTGTTCTTCTCCTGTGATGTACCGAAGCGGCGGTCTGCGGCGAGGGCGTAAAGGCGTGTGAATAGGCCCCGGTTCTGCGCGGCTCCGAGTGACAGAAAAGCCTCCAATTAGAGTCTCTTGAGTTCGTGTCACACATCTGCTGATCCAATCCGCCCAGCTTCAGGAGTTTCCTACCTATTTATGAGAAAGCCATCCGTCTGCCTTCACGCCTCCTAATCCCCCAGCCGCCATTATTCCTGGGAAGTGCACTGTCACCATAGAAATCATGAGCGGGAAACACAATAACAAAACAACGTCTTCACATGTAGAAGACACGAAGGCAGGAGGAACCGCGGAGGGAAAGAAGTCTTCAGCGGTCACTATACTGGTAAAAGTAAAAAAACATTAAAGGAAAAAAGAAAGAAGAAAGGGTAAAACAGAATCAGTCAAAGCGGAGTTTGTGACATATTACCGGAGCCGGGTTTGCCTATTCGCTCAATGAGTCTCTGGGGCTCTTTATTTTTGAAGCTTGAATGTGATTTGGATAAAAAACCCAGAGGTCCAAAGGAAGGAGCCGCCAAAGCTGACATGCTGGAGCGGGGTCAGTGAAACCGGGGTCCAGAACAACGCAGCCCCACCGCGTCTGGTTTGGGATGTTTTCCACTTTAGGGCGAACGAGACCCTTTCAGACTGTTCCTCTGTTATGCAGAGCGGGAATCGTTTGGCTGCGTAAAGGTACGCGGCCAGTCAAAAGTTTGGACACACCCTCTCATTCAATGTGTTTCACTTTATTTTTACTACTTTTTACATTTTAAATACACACAGAAGACATCAAATATATGGAGCGAGATATATGGAATTAAGTAGTAAAGAAAAAAATGTACATTAAAGTCGCCTCCCTTTGCTTTGTCAAAAAATATTCAGTAGAGTTATTTAAGTTTTTATCTCGGCTACATAATTCCATAGATCTTGCTTCATATATTTGACGTTTTCCGCGTGTATATAAAATGTAGAAAGTAGAAAAAATAAAGAAAAAAATGTAATTAAATGAGAGGATGTGTCCAAACTTTCGCCTGGTCGTGTATTTCAGTTGAAAATTGTTTAAAATGATGCCGTCCACAAACTTTAAAACTGAAAAAAGTGCATCAATCCTTCATTCACAGTAACAAAATGAAAGCTGATTTCACTGTGAAGTTATACCTTAGTTATAACACAAACGGCACAGGACTAAGAGACGTCACACACACAACTGGAGATAAAAGGTGCAGTCGATTGGTGACTCACTAAAAGCTGCAGGTCGGCCCCACTCCAGCTGCAGCACCGCGGTAAACACCGACACAAATCACAAATCTAAGGGACGTCTGACTGTGTTTGTCTCGGATGACCTCAAACACAAACACGCTCCTCCGTAGCGCCGGGTTTAACGGGCTAAAGGCATGATGGGAAGGAAGGAGTGACATCGTCTGTAAACGGCAGATTCCATTCAAAGCAGAAAGGTTAAGGCACGAAGAAGTCTGCGCTGACGAGCTGATGGGATTAGAGTGCGCGTAATTGTTCTACAGTCACATGTGTCATACAGAGAGACGCCAGAGCCTTTGTAATGAGGATTAGATGTGTTTTCCATGGATCCATTTCTCCGCTCGCTGACATTACTGTTGTGTCGGGCCGTATCTCCCGTCGCAGGGGCAAACTACCTTGACTTTCCACTGACTTTTACAGCTCATTGTGGATGCTCTTCATCACCGGCCAAAGACGTGTGAAACTAGCGTAAGCGCGTTCCACTGCAAAACAAGGTGTGAACTAAACGGGTTTTGGCCGCGCACGGAACCAAAGTGGACGCGGAGCCTTGACCGGCCGCGGCAGATGATTGTTCAGGACGTTTTACTAATAATAAAATCATATGGACTTGAAATGATGATCATGATAATGGTGCAAGTGTTGAACTTAAAAAAATAAAATACTTACCTCCAAAGTCCACACCCAAATAACCAGAAATGATGCAGTGCTTGGCAGAAGTTGACCTCCTACTGGAAAAACCAGGATCAGATCTGCTCACAGAAACACAGAGATAACAATAATGAAAAACTAGAATGTTCTACGTGCTGCTGTCGTCTCCTTATTTAAGCTTAACATTTAAGACCGGCCATTTAAGACCAATCTGAAGCAATAATATTCACTATCTTCTTCTGTTTTTTATTTTATATTTCTATGCCTTTAACACAGTTTAACCCACCTCTTCTCCCTGGCATTTAATTCCAGCTCGACAGGACATCTGGTGTTTTATTATTTGATTGTTCTTTGCCTATGGGGAGTATTTTCTGTTTTTGAAACTTTTGTGTGAAGGACTTTGGGCTTAAGTTGTATTTGTAAAAAATAGACTTTACTAATCACATTTACCCACAACACAGTCCTCTAACACAGTCCACCAACACAGTCCACCAACACAGTCCCCAACACAGTTCCACCAACACAGTCCACCAACACAGTCCATCAACACAGTCCACCAACACAGTCCATCAACACAGTCCACTAACACAGTCCAACAACACAGTCTGTTTAAATTACAATGAACTTGTATGTGCGTGTATCTATGTGTGTGTGTGTGTGTATGTATGTGTATATGTGTGTGTGTGTGTGTGTGTGTGTATAGGTGTGTGTGTGTGTATGTATGTGTATATGTGTGTGTGTGTGTGTGTGTGTGTATAGGTGTGTGTGTGTGTATGTGTGTGTATACGTGTGTGTGTATATTTATGTGTGTGTGTGTGTATCCGTGTGTGTGTGTGTATGTATGTGTATATGTGTGTGTGTGTGTGTGTGTGTGTATAGGTGTGTGTGTGTGTATGTGTGTGTATACGTGTGTGTGTATATTTATGTGTGTGTGTGTGTATCCGTGTGTGTGTGTGTATGTATGTGTATATGTGTGTGTGTGTGTGTGTGTGTGTATAGGTGTGTGTGTGTGTATGTGTGTGTATACGTGTGTGTGTATATTTATGTGTGTGTGTGTGTATCCGTGTGTGTGTGTGTATGTATGTGTATATGTGTGTGTGTGTGTGTGTGTGTGTATAGGTGGGTGTGTGTGTATGTATGTGTATACGTGTGTGTGTGTGTGTGTGTGTTGTAAATCTGGTGTTGACAGATCATGTTTTATTTGATATAATATGATATAACCTTTGGCTGTTTGATGAAAAACACGTTTTTGCCCGAGGCCTGTTTTAAAATCGCTTTAAGTGAAGTTAAAATGCAGATTGTCCTGAAGGGGGCGCACGTGTCACACTGACCCAGCACGAGCCTCTCAGCTTCATATTCCGGAGTTTTCCGCTGCCTCCTGGACTTCATGTGTGCATGTTTTTTGCTGTTTTAGTTTGTTTCTTTTTAAAGTAAAATAGGACTAGTTATTAGCGCATTTTTCGCCTTAACCTTTGTCTGCAGACTAAAATGTCTACCGCCATCTTGTGGTAAAAGTTTAAATTACACTCACATCTCTGAAATAATATTTTCACACAGGAAAATGAAATGTTCAGCTACTGGACACACGACAAACACAAACCTGTGCGAAAGGCCCAGTTTAATGTTGAATTATTATTGTAACATGTGGCCAGAGTAGGAGGTTTTTTTTTTTTTTTTTTACAGTAGGCCAGTGGCTCCCAAAGGAGTCTGGGGACCCCTGGGGGGCCTCGGGAGCATTGCAGGGCCCCTCAAAGGTTGTTTGCAAGCGAGAAAGAAAACTAAGTTTTAAATCAACTTTACATAAAATCCCTGGGAAATGGCTGCAGTATTTTCATTAAACATACATCATGCTCATAGTAGAAACCTACAGACCTACAGTGAGTGATGTGATAAAAAGCAGCTCCTCAGGCTGGAGGTAGGTCTGTGCCTCATGTGGA
>KN478032.1:42004-57924 GCA_000787095.1 Periophthalmodon schlosseri | reverse complement strand
CTTGAACCAGTTTAGTGCAGTAACAGACATGCCCACCCAGTCTTTTAGTCTCTTTATCAGTACATACCTATATTTTATCTCATATTTATTATGATTGGAGACTGCCGACTCCGAGAGAATGAGACTATTTCCGTGTAGTGTGTGTGTGCCATAGACTGTATAAAGAAGTGGACTAAGTGAGTGTGATGTCACCCACAGCGTTTGGGTCCAGTCAAATGAAGCTTATTGAGGCTAGCAGTTATAGGGGCCAATTCGGAGCAGAGTTCCATATTTGGAATTCCATCTGCGAGTATCATAGCAACAAAAGAGCCAATCCAGAGTGATACTGTTGAAAGTAACGCCCTTTCCCGCCTGCACCACTGATTTAGCAGGGAGCGGGCACTTAGTACTATTGTCAGTCATACCATTTGCTAACGCTAGGGGGAGCGACTTCAGAGAAAGAAGGCAACTGATTTGTCTGATGTTCCAGATTGAAGTGACATGTTAACTATGCAAGTGAGTGATGATAGTAAACTGTTGATCAGACTCTAGTGGGTAACACATCAAGGCAGCATGTAGATGAACTCAGACTGGTGACGATCTCTTGGACCGTTTTGTCAGTTACAGGTGCAAAGTGATTCAGCTCTAAGTGTCTAGGTGGCTGCAGGGTTGTTATTTGCGTTGTGGAATTGATAGCATTTTTAATGCCCTGAACCTTGTCATTAAAGAATACTGCAAACTCATTGCACTTAGATGTGGAAATTAGTTCTAACGGTAGCGGAGCTGAAGGGTTTGTTAATCTGTTTACTGTTGCAAATAGGACCTGAGAGTTGTTACTGCAACTTTCAGTAATGTCCAAAAAATACCTCTCCCTTGTTCTACATAAACTGTGGTTGTACATGTGCATCTTTTCTCTGTAAATCTCATAATGAACCTGGAGCTTTGACTTGCACCATTCCGGCCCTCTGACACTCCCTTTTCTGTGCCCTGACCGAGTCATCATTCCTCCATGGCGCTTTCTGCTTATCTTTAACCATTTTAACCTTCACTGGTGCAATGGTGTCCAGAACATTCAAAACACTCGAAGTCACAGAGTTCAACAAATCATCAACATTAGAACATGAGGCATTTTCAAAGTGTATCATTTCCATGAACAGTGCACCTGTGTTATCATTTATGTGTCTTCTCTGAATAACTGCAGGATTTAATGTGATTTACTGCTCTCGGTAATATGTGAATGTTGCTTACAAATGGATTGAGAATAGTTGGTACAGCATTCAGAATTTTTGTATTGTTTACCGTATGGGACATTACGAAATATATTATGAAATATAGTGAACAGAGTAAATATTTTATTTAATATAATCTATCTTCAGTTTAGTTTTTATTATTAATGTCTGTCCAGTTCTCCTTTTCCCAGCCATAGAGGTAACAAACATTGGTGCCACATATATAAGCAGACTTGACAATCCCCAGAATGTTACCTTTTTAGCCGAACGGTGCATGCTCCCTCTGTTAGACTGCATGTTTGGTGATCCATTCTGTTTTTCTTTGATTATGTTGTTGTCATTCGTGGTTCTACCTTTTTGTTTTTTGTCTTCCCCTTCCTCTTTTTTTATTTCTGTCCATCCTTAAGTTCAACCCGCCCACACCAACCATGCCGCCTCCTACTGGTACACCGACCACAACGCCCACAACTACTACTACCACCACTACTACAACTACTACTGCTGCTACTACAGTTTTAATGACCACTACAACATCAACTGTACCGCCTCCAATTACGACGCAAACTTTAGAAGCTACAACGATTATGACCCCAGTGCCCCCAACAACCCAAAACTCCAACTTAACTTTTATCACCACTAATGAAAAGTTTATGACCCAAGCTACAACAAGCGTCACGGCTACTTTCACCAGCGTAGAGGAAGAAGGCCAAGAAACCACAGCTACACTATTTGTAACAGAGGGAACTAAGGTAAATACAACCAGTGGGACTACATTACCCAGCAGCACTAGCGGTCATGAAGAGTTGAAGTTGCTAGATCCCTCTGGAGAAAGTGTGGGGTCTTCTTCGTCTGGTGTTAACCCAACTACATCTTCAGAAATAATAATTTTGACAGATTTTACAACCATGGCGGATAGTCAGGTGGAAGGTTTGGAGGTGTCGGAGGGAACGGAGGCTTGGGTGAAAGAGTGGGACAAAAGCGGAGAAGAGGAGGAGAAGGAAGCACTCATCTTCACAGCATCAGAAGCTCCAATGGAAGAAGACAAGGCGCAAGTTTATGAACCACCTCTTCAAAGTGAGGCCATATCAGACATGGCAGTGGGTTATCAGGCAGATTCTACAGATGAGACATATCTGCGGGTGAGTGGAGAAGGCATGTGTGCAAAGAAAATCACAAAAAAACAAAATAATTAATAAAAATTAAAAGTACCAAAATATACAAAAAAAATCATTACACTGGTTTAATCAAATGTCAGCAATGGACCGTGCGCCTCATTGGTTATTGGTTTTCTCAGAATTTGGCCATAAATAGAATATCTTATGAAAGTAGCATCTATGTTGACAGAACCACTGAAAAATAAAAAGGAAAATAGAATAATTTTCTGATAGTGGTGGCATTTTTAAGCTTTGTAAACTATTTAAAATTTACACTAGCTGACATCATTTTAATACATGTAAATCTTGCCAAGTCTTAAGATTTCACAGCACTAACACAGCTCTCTCCATGCCATCGCTCACCACATGATATGATAACTACAACGACCCAGTCAAAACTAACTTGACCACACACAGATGTCACTCCTCATATATGCACCAATGATAAACAGGTTTTACGATCTCTTGTTCATGTTGAGTTGTTTTATGAGTTTGTTAGTAATAATGTAGAATTAGCACTGCCTGTTTGCTTGGTGTGTAAATGTTTGCATGAAGTGAATGAATAGTTTGCATGAGTCAGCATGTGGTTGTGAAGTAGTCTAGAAAATACTGTCCACTAAGATTGACCCAAGGTGTAAGGTGAATGTTGATCTTTTCTGACAGTGTGAAGGTACCTACTGTTACACAACTGTCATTTATAAAAAGATCATTTGTCTCTTATTTGCTGCCACTGAATTATGAAGAAACCACCAAAGGCTTAGACCTGTAATAACAAAATGAGTCCTCTCTTGTTGGTTGTCTATGCAGTCAGTAGTGTAATTTAAAATGTGGCACTTGTCTTTTCTTGCCTGTATGTCTTTACTAATGGTTTGTCCTGGTTGAGCAGGAGTGTCCTTGTGTGGATAAGGTCCAGGACTCCTCTCTTCTGCCAGTGAATGTGGAGAGGAAAATCACTCTGGTGGGACAGCACCTGCACTTGTTCCAGGTAAACCACTAAACCTGTAGAATATAAGAAATATTACGCTGACAGAACAGATTTAAATTGTTTATCATCACCCAAACCATTTTAATGTATTTGTTTTAAAAGATAAAATTATGGTTAACTTGTGCTGATTCCCTGCCTTATCCCTGTCCTCTGGCTCATAGGATGAGAGTCTGCAGTACGAGTGTGTTCTAGATGTAGAGAATCACTCGGTGGTGGTGGAAGCGTCTGTGGAGCAGGACCAGAACCAGCCCACTGTCTTCTTTATCACCTGTCACCCCCACCAGGTCTGAACTCAAAATAAAGAAACCACTGTCTACTAATCAAATGTTTTACTTCTGATAATCAGTTTCAATGTGCTGAAATTATTTGAAGGTTTTGTATGTTTGTGATTGTGATTAACTTTACTAGTATATATTTGATAGAATCCAGTGTTGCTGTTTAATGTTTTCGAGGCCAATGTTTAGTAGAATACATTTACCTCATAACTTGCCTCTAACTCTTCTAACTTCTTCTGAGTAAAGTGGTTTGGGTCTGATCTCATAACATGATGGTCTGTGATAAATGTTTATTATCAGTAGATTATTATGCAATGTGTTGTTTGTTTGTTTGTTGTTGTTTTTTTAATCCATTGCACTGATGCGTTCCAGTACGCCTATTCATCCCTGACGGAGGAGTACCAGGCAACTATAAATGTGAGACGAAAGAACCACTTCCTTATCGACAGCTTTGAGAATCTTCATGGTCAGTGCAGCCATTTTGACTTTCCCATGCATGTTGTGTCATAATTAGAGCTCAACCAATATGTTTTTTTTCATGGCCAATACCGATGTATTGGAATATAGAGCAGTCGATTGCTGTTAAGCTCTGACGATATTTTGAGGCCGATATGGATTTTGATCATTACCATAATCTCCTGAATGTTTCTCTTTGTCTCCTGCAGTGACCCTATTCAACTGCTCCGTGGGCCGCTCAGACTGCAGCCGCTGTCGGACAGCTGACCATAAGTATGGCTGTGTGTGGTGTGGGGGAGCGGTGCAATCCAGATGTGTGTACAGAGACTCCTGTTCTGATGAAGTCAAGCACTCCTGCCCAGCACCTGTCATTCACTTTGTAAGTCTAATGCAAAACAGCATTTTCAATATAATGTAACTGATTCAACATAAGTGACTAGAAAAATAGACTTGTGTTAGATTTGTAGACGTAATATTTAAGTAGAAAAGTGTTAGTGTGTGATTTTGATGATTGGGAGGGACTGTCCTTGCTGAATGGTCATCATGTTAATTAAGTTAATAAGTGCACCAAACTGTAAAGCAATTTTAAATTACTATATTAGAACATTATATAAGACTAGTATTGTTGGGTAAAGGTGGATAAGAAATTAAGACTTCAAATTTGCATGCATTTTCATGTTGTATAGAACTGATTTCGTTTGTTTGTGGTGAACAGTTTTGCATTTTGTGGTCTGACATTGTTTTTATTTTAGGTCTATTCAAAGTGGAAACAGTCCCCATTGTTCTACCACTTTTGTTCAGATAAAGCAGAGATAATCACTAGCACAATAGAGGAGCTTAAAGAGTTGTGTTTTGCAAAGAGCTACATTAGCCTCGGAGGATATGGAAGCTTTGGACAAATTTTGTGAAATTTTGCTTGCTCAGTTAGACACATGAATGTGCATATTTTATATCAATACAAATTTGTATAATAAAATGCTTGATAACTTTTATTTTATTTATTTATTTATTTTTTTAAATTATTTTTATTCTTCTTATTTCATTCGTTTTTTGTGATCTATAACTAAACATGCCCAACGATTCACATGTTGCAGGTGGACCCAGTGTCCGGTCCGGTCGAGGGGGGCACAGTGGTGACCATCTCTGGCTCTAACCTGGGGCAGAGAGCCGAGGATATCCAGAGTTCTGTGACTGTGGCTGGAGTTGCCTGTCACGTCATCCACAGCAGATACGAGGTGTCCTCCAGGCAAGACTTACCTCTGCTTTAGTCAAATGCACGCGGCTTTATTCCAGAACAGTGTGGAGATATTCATTTGTCGTGTTGTTTTCCAGGATTGTGTGTGAGACTTCGAGCAGCGGAGGAGAGAGAAGTGGCCATGCTTCTGTCAAAGTGAGAGGCGGAGGATTAGGCCTGTCGCAACAAATCTTCAGCTTCCAGGTAAAACACGTTGTATAGATGTTGAGGATTACTGTCTTAAGCCCAACCAAATTTAGATGCATTCATGTTGTAAATAATGGTATAGATCAGTGGTTCTCAAACTATGGTATGCGCACCATTGGCGGTACACAAGCTCGTTCAAGTGGTACAGTCTGCACAGTTCAAATATTTGCTGAGTTTTGTCCTCCTTTGGACCAGTCCTTCGTTAGAACTAGTGTAGCAAGTGTGTACCAGTAGTCCCAATTTAGACCTGGTTTTGGTTAGGGTTAGAGCCAAATATTTACTTGGTGGTTTACTTGCTGTGAAAAAAAGATTATACCAGGGAGTATAAAACACAACTGACATTTGCGTTATTTGGGCCGGGGAACGGGACTTCCCTCTCTGCTGTAATGAGCTACACTGACACGCTCCATTTAGACTCACATCTGACTATTTATGAAATGGTCGGACACAGATGGGATTTAACTCTTTATCACTGCCTCTGAGGACTTCCTGTGTGGCGTGAAAGTGCTGTGCTACTGTTTTCTGTGAAATACTGATATGATCTTGAGCCTCTATAAATGTCACGTTACAGAAAGTAGATTGTATACAGTTTTTACAATGTTGTTGTTGCACGTAGCAAACCATGAATCTCCGCACACCTACTGTTAGATCAGACTATAGCATGTGACGATGTGAGGATCATAAAAGTGAATACGCCCTTGATTCTACTTTACTACTTTACTACAATAGTAATTTTCCCCGATCCCCATCTCTATTTAATATTATAGGCCTATACCATGTTGTGATGTCACTAGCAAAAGCAATGATGTCCTTGTGTGTTTTTTTAAAAATTTGAGCTAAAGAAATGTGTTTTGGCTGAAGGTTTTCCATTTGGGATATTTGACTTACAAGGAATCTGTGCATTTGGAGCAGTGCAAAATGAATATCCCCAGACATGTTGACAAAGACCTATCCATTATTTCCATATTGATGAAATATTAATTCCGTTGCCATAGTAATTAACAATTTAAAACATAATGTTGTATTTTTTAATGATGAAAAGTCAAAATGTCACCTATATACTCATGAAACTCATGAATGTAAACACATATTTTTATCTTTTGTAAAAAAAAAAAAAATCTAGGATCCAGTGTTAAACAGCATATTCCCGCATAGAGGTCCCAAAGCCGGGGGTTCGTCAGTGACCATCAGGGGCAGGCGGCTGCGGACAGGGCATACTAGTGAAGTCAGCGTCCTGATTGGAGGAGAGCCCTGTCTGGTGTAAGTATCTGCACAGCTATATTGTGGGTTAGTGGGTTTTAAAAAATTTGTTTTTGTTACATCCAGTGAACTGACCTACTTTTTCGGTTTCATAGCGTTATTTATTTCTGTGTGGATTTGTGTGTGCAGGTTGAAAATCCTGGATGATGAGATCCAGTGTGTGACCCGGGGCAGTAACAGAACAGGGGAACACAGCATCGCTGTGAGATTTGGAAATGCAGAGCGACACCTGCAGGGCCTAGTCTATCATTACACCCCCAACCCCAACATCACCAGTGCAGCCCCATCCAAGAGCTTCTTCAGGTACACTGTGTATGCAAAAATGTAAAAAATGTAATTAAATTAATATGTTTCTTAATTATTGTTAGTTAATGTCATACTCCCAGATGCATTCATTGCATGGTATTACCAGAAATATTCAACAGAAATACCCACACATCTTAGACTTGTCATTCACTTTTATAACAACTAAGCTAGGCCCTTGAAAGATTATTACTACTGCTACTTCTACTACTGCTACTTCTACTACTACTACTACTACTACTACTACTACTACTACTACTACTACTACTACGACCACTGTTTTAATTTTTGTGTTTTATTATTTTATGCTAAATGCAACTACACTTTATCACATTTAATAAAGATGATAACTAAATGTTGAGCAAAGCATCTGTAGATTTTATTGAAGGCACTTAATTATTTCTCTCGCGCTGTTCAGTGGTGGCAGGATTATCCGAGTGTCTGGTCAGAATCTGGATGTTGTCCAAGAGCCTAAAATCCGAGTGACTCTGAGCCCCCCAGACACTCTCCCCCCGAGAAGGAGACGGAACGTGGTGCGGAAAAAGGACAGGAAACACCTCCATAAGAACTCACTGAAAAGGTGGAGGAGGATCGTCCCAGAGGCAGACTGTCCCGAGGGCGCTCTCTGTCAGGTCAAACAGGTACTCCCCCAATACTGGAAAATGATAACTGAATACAATAAAAAAATGTATGGTATGTTATTGAACGTTTTTACTCCTTACTCCTATTTTTTAGACTATATATGTAACCTGGTGCCAAAACTGAAGCTTGCTCTCTACTCCTTTATTCATTTTAATATAATTAGCTACACTATCCCAAAAGAACATGTTGTTCTTTATAAAATTATCTGGTACAAAAAAGACAAAAATTATAACAGATAGGATTTTTATAAAATGCTCAGAAACGAAGATCATGCTCATTTTTTTCTCTTCTTCCTGTTCCAGTACGAGGCTCGCTGTACAGTCAACAGCTCGACCCTCATCTTGTGTCCTACCCCAGAAGTGGGACCAGAGGCCAGAAGAGCAAAGGTCAAAGTTCACTTCCTTTTGGACAGCCTCCATTTTGACTTCAGCGCTGTGGGGAACGAAGCCTTCAGCTATGAGCCCAACCCCAGACTCTATCCTCTCAACCACAACAACCCCAACAAGCCCTTCCACCACAAGCCCGGCAGCATCATCTCTGTGGAGGTACACACAGCTTAAATACACAATACTAATTATTTAATCCCCGCTCTGAGTTGTACATTTATTAATACTGAAGTAAAAGTCACAAGACATCGTGGATTTTTTCCTTACAGATTGATAGTCTACTTGCATTAATTACTATTTAATTAATTTAGATGGTACAAATTATAGAAAATAATTATATTAAGTAAGTAAGTATATTGGAATTAAAGAATCATTCTCAATATGTTTGCTTTGCTACTAGTTGCCTCATATTTAATTCTTTAGTAAATATACCATTACTATATCTCGGTGTGTTTAGGGCGAAAACCTGGACTTGGCCATCTTCAAACATGAGGTGGAGGCCCGTATTGGAGAGGGGACCTGTGCAGTGAAGACTCTGACCCACAACCATCTGTACTGTGAGCCCCCGGCCCAGCTGCCCTCCCTCACCTCTGGGAAGAAGCAGGACCTGGAGAGCCTGCCTGAATTTACTGTAAGAGAAATGCTGCAACTACTAATAGTTGTGTTCAAGGGTGCTTTTCTGGGGCTATATTAACAGGAGATTATATACTAACAATATCTGTGGACAAGTATCAACATAAAGGCAATTCACGACCAAAGGGATTCTTCTACTGGTGAAGATTTTTGTGGAGGGATGTATTCGCTGTCCTGTGAATAACAAACCATTACATATAACAAAAATTTAAAAAAACAAAACACAAAATTGTTATTAAGATGAAATAATACATTTTTGTACCTTTCTGCTAAATTCTCTAATTTTGTTTTATAACTGTTCAGAGAATAATCCAAAAAGTTGAGCATAATCTGACCGATCATTATTTCAGAATTCATTAATTTGTTTTTTGTTTTTTTTATTTGTTCCAGGTGAGAATGGGGAACCTGAACTTCTCCCTGGGCAGAGTACAGTACGATAGCCAGGCCCAGTCCACATTTCCTCTGGAGGCTCAGGTGGGGGTCGGAGTGGGGGCTTCCATTGTGGCTCTCATCGTGCTCATCATAGTGCTCATATACAGGTACAGAAAGGCTGTCTATGTCCTAGAATCAATGCAAAAGGTATGTAGACCAACATGCAATTTGTGCCATTAGGAGGAAGAGTAAACAAGCAATGAGAGACTACAAAAAGGTACAGATCCAGCTGGAGAATTTGGAAACTAGTGTGAGAGACCGCTGCAAAAAAGAATTCACAGGTAAAAAATATAACAACAAAAAAAGAAACAACTAATTTGTTTCTGGAAGATAAAGCTTGCTGCTGTGTTCCCTTAGACCTGATGACAGAGATGATGGACATGTCTAGTGACCTGGTGGGCTCCGGGATCCCTTTCTTGGATTACAGAGCCTATGCAGAGCGCATTTTCTTTCCCGGCCACCAGGAGTCGCCTTTGAGACGAGACCTGGATGTTCCCGAAAGTCGGAGACAGACCGTAGAGCAGGGTCTGGTCCAGCTCTCCAATCTACTAAACAGTAAACTCTTCCTCACTAAGGTCAGTTTTTATTCTCAAAAATTCTCAAAATATTCAGCGAGCAATTGTAATCAAATTTGACATTTTCCTTCCTGTAGTTTATCCACACATTGGAGGTACAGAGGACTTTTTCCCCCCGGGACAGGGCCTATGTGGCGTCTCTTCTCACTGTTGCTCTGCATGGTAAACTGGAGTACTTCACAGACATCCTCAAAACACTTCTCAATGACCTGGTGGAGCAGTACGTGGCCAAGAACCCCAAACTGATGTTGCGGAGGTAAGAATCTTGCGTGGCTATCAGTATTAAAGCCGGTGAACTATAGCCATTTAAAATACTTTGTGTTTTTACAGGACTGAATCAGTGGTTGAAAAGCTTTTGACAAACTGGATGTCAATATGTCTGTACACGTTTTTGAGGGTACGTTCCACATTTTCACATTCTAAAGCAACAAAAAAATCTGACCAGAGTTTCCTAGAATGTACTGCAAGTCAGTCCGAATCTAGCCTATTAAAATGGAAGGAAGAAACCCAAACTAGCAGGGGTGTAAATTTCTGTATCCAGCACACAGTTTGTTGCCACTTAAGGCTAATGTGAAATGATGAAAGCTGAGCCTAATAGCCTAATAGGAGTAACCTTTCCAGTGCTGGTTTCTTATTGCTTACTATTATGTGTATCTGGAATGCAACAATTATACTGAAAGAGAGCTTTATCTGTAGGCTGACCAAGTTGGGCAGTGTCCATGATTCTAGCTGTATATAAAAGGTTCTTACATGGAAAATGCTGTATGGGGTCACTTAAACAATTATTAAATCCATTAGAGATTAGCTTGCCCTGACCTTGGATGTGTTGTTGGCAGGAGTCAGCGGGGGAGTCCTTCTACATGCTGTTCAGAGCCATTAAACACCAGGTGGACAAGGGCCCAGTGGACGCGGTGACAGGGAAGGCCAAGTACACACTAAATGACAACCGTCTGCTGAGGGAGGACGTGGAGTACCGCACTCTGGTAAAAACACTTCAAATACTATTTATAAACATTCCTGAATGGTTTCTATATACTTATTGTAATTTAATAAATGTATATCAAACTGTACAGGATACATAATAAACTTCACTATATTTTATTATATTAATTTAATTTTTACAGACCCTAAATGTAGTGGTGCCAGCGTCAGCGGGTGGAGGAACTGCGTCTCAGACAGTACCAGCCAAAGTGCTGGACTGTGACACCATCACCCAGGTGAAGGAGAAGCTCCTGGAGCAGACCTGGAAGGGAACGTCCTTCTCTCAAAGACCTCACATAGACTCTGTGCTCCTTGGTGAGTACTGTATTTTCCCCTTCATGAAATAGATTTTTAAATGTTTTATTTTATTATTTTTTTGCCAATATCGATTATTTTTTAATGTTGTTAAAGTTATTGTAAAGTTCACAAATTAAACTTTTCACTTTCACATAATATATTATGTGAACATATTTTATTTATCTGGGATATAAAATTATTCGCTGCATTTCTATTTTTTCTATTTACATGCTTTTCTATTTCCATTTTTATTCATTAGTCAAATCAAAAAGAATTCTGATGTAGGACAAACTGGGAATGGGCACACAGAGACAGGAACATCTTAGACACAATATTGTCACCAAATATTAGCAAAATTTTCAGCATGATACGGATATCTGGGAAATCCCTTCAATACCAATTTTTAGAATGATATTTGGAATCGATTAATTGCCCAAAACTGTTTGTCTGCATGCGCCTTGTTATGATCTACATCCTATGACTGCTCTGTGCTTACAGAATGGCGTGCAGGAGTGGCGGGTCACCTGATCCTCTCAGATGAGGATTTAACCTCTGTAGTCCAGGGCTCATGGAAACGTCTCAATACATTACAGCACTACAAGGTCAGTGCACAGCACACCTGCCCACTATTCAATACTCAATTGTTTCTCTTCATAAAACACATTTGTTCTTTCCACAGGTTCCTGATGGAGCAACAGTGGCTCTTGTTCCCAGAAATGTCAAACACCATCTCCACGACAGCCATGACTACATGCCTGGAGAGAGTGAGTACTCACACACACTCACTAAAGGTTTGTAAAGTGTTCATATACTATGAAGTCAAAGAGGCAATTCATATATCTACCAGAGGAGGGTGCTGTGTCCTTTCGTTCTCATGTAGTTATACAGCGAATTCGTA
Organism: Periophthalmodon schlosseri; assembly: GCA_000787095.1. Classification (NCBI taxonomy): domain Eukaryota; kingdom Metazoa; phylum Chordata; class Actinopteri; order Gobiiformes; family Gobiidae; genus Periophthalmodon; species Periophthalmodon schlosseri. The sequence goes on along the minus strand of KN478032.1, from coordinate 45,998 downwards.
GTAATTGTTTTTGCAAATATACAATTATTTGGGATTGTGGCAAAAATGCATAATGTATCATTTTTATATTTGAATCAAAGTAGCAGTTACAGCTGGTTACATACACAGATGTACATATTATATTCACTGACTAGGAGCAAGGTACATCCACTTATTCACTGTCTGTATGGTACATAAATCAGTTGATAACCCAGTTACATATTTTATTTAGTTTATTGTTTTAGGATTATGTAACATTGTTTTAAAGTTTTTTTGTTGAATGTTAGATAATTAAAACAGACTTGCATATGAATAAATAAAATATTCATTTACGTGCAGAGACACCAATGCTGGACGATGGGGAGGAGGGCGGCGTGAGACTGTGGCACTTGGTGAAAGCCAGTGAGGACTCAGAGCTACCCAAGCACCGCAGAGGCAGCCTGAGGGAGAGAGGAGGGGAGAGGGCCAAAGCTATCCCCGAAATCTACCTCACCAGGCTACTCTCCATGAAGGTATTTGTCCATGATGTCCATTTTACAACCAAGGATGTAGCCTATGTAACTATGACATTTAAATGTTATTGATATTTTGAAACAATACATATACGCAGCAACAAACAACAATCGTTACACAATTCCTTTAACAGCTTCCTCTGCTCTGACTTGTGTTCTTGTGTTGATCTTAGGGCACACTGCAGAAGTTTGTAGATGACTTGTTCACAGCCATCCTGAGCACCAGTCGCCCTGTGCCTCTGGCTGTGAAGTACTTCTTTGACCTGTTGGATGAGCAGGCTCTACAGCACAACATCAGTGACCCAGAGACCATCCACATCTGGAAGACCAACAGGTGAGTGGACCGCTGCCAATGTAGACTCACCCCCTCACAAACAGACAGGCTGATGCTGAGCTGACAGACGACTAAGCGGGCAAAAGGCTAACTCAGAAAGAGGGCTGATGACATATTGATCTTGAGCATCTTCCATTGAAAACATCTACAAAAGTTAAATGTTTTTGGTAAATGTATTAAAAATACTTGTAGTAAATAATGTACTAAGAGGATTAATATATTCAGAGAACTGTGTGTCTCCAGTTGGTTGAATGTCTGCCCTAACAATGTCCACAGGTATTTCTTCATCCATTTTATCATCAGTGCTGACAGAAAACTTTCTTCTAATGTTATCCATATGCAAACTAAAGCCATCTTTGAATATCTTTAGATTAATTTGGTTATTTGTGTGTGTGTGTGTGTGTGTGTGTGTGTGTGTGTGTGTGTGTGTGTGTGTGTAGTTTGCCTCTGCGGTTTTGGATCAACATTCTGAAGAACCCTCAGTTCATCTTCGACGTTCAGACTTCAGACCATGTGGACGCTGTGCTGTCGGTCATCGCACAGACCTTTATGGACTCCTGCACCATTGCTGACCACAAACTAGGAAGGGTACGGTTCAAAGTCGTTTATGATCTTTAGCTACTAACTCCTCTTAGGCCTACTAAACTTTGGCAATGTAACTGGATCTGCAGTTCTTGGACACATATTTAAAGTCACCTTAAAAACTGCATTAGAAAATATACTAGAGTCAAGGAAAATCCCACAATTTGATTTGAAAAATTGCACTCAGAGGCATAATGCAAAACTATTTTGGTTCACATTAGTCTTGAATTAATAATCTATGATAATTAATAATTGTTTGCTTATCCCACTCATATTAATATGAGCATTATTGTTTTACATTGTATTACAATGTGTGATATGTATCTTGCATTGGATATATTTTTGTACTTGAGTAGTATTCCAAGACATAACCGTTATTTACTGTTCTGAATTCACCTCAAAGCTTTTTAAAGAAACGGTTAATGGACTGGTTATGGGTAAATTGCACATGAATGAAAACCATGTAATTGTACAGGTTTATACATAGAAAGTCAATACAATGAAGTTTTAATTTTGTGCCTTTAAAAAAAGGGCAATTAATAACTCAAACGGCATACCACGTACCCTTAAGTTTTGTGTCTCATAATTTGAAGCAGGTTCCATTGTCCAATCTTCACGCTTGCATTTTTCCATCTGTCTGTGCTCAGGACTCTCCCATCAACAAGTTGCTGTACGCAAGAGACATCCCTCGCTACAAGCAGATGGTGGAGAGGTGAGAATATGCCAAGCGTTCGCACTGCTGACCCCAGGCCTACACACACACGCACACACACACACACACACACACACACACACACACACACACACACACACACACACACACACATATACACACTGTACACCGGAGTCTGGGTTAGGGGGGTGTGGGGGGTCCTGGGACAATCTGTCAGAGCAGACAGGGAGCAGACATGGACCAGGGCAGTGCAAAGACCCGCCAGACTCAACGCGTGAGTGGGTCCACAGCAGACGGTTACATTTAGCGCACTGATACTCTGAAGGCTAATTGGACATGTGTTAGCCGCTAATCGGACAGTTTGAGAGGATGGTTAGCCTCGTAAATTAGGAGAAAATATAAACCAGCAATTCTCCTTTTAGAGATCATCTCAGTGTGTGTTCTTGTTTTCCTTTTTTCAAATATTTCAGTTTTACCTTTTAACTAAATTATTCATAATTGTGATTGGCATATTCAGTGGGCTTTATTACAACCTGTATTTTGGCTACCCCCATGTGTATTAAATATTATTGGCCAATAGAATGTTGTGACGTCATCTGAAACCCAGCAACTGCAAACTTCCCTGACTGTAATGGGCCAGGTCACCCTTAACACCCATAAAAAGGAGAATGTAGAAAAAATAGTTATGGTATGATACACTCAAGTTACTTTAAAGTGTATGTATTATATATACAAAAGTGTAAAGATTTGGTCATAAAATATGGCAAAAATACAAGATAAGAACTAATCTTTTTACATTTTTACTGATAATGTTTCTTGATCAAAAATAATATAACAAAATGTATCAATCCACCACAAGAGGTCACTGTAGTTACACAAATACATCAGCTTTAAAATGGTGAAAAATAAACTTCCAATATTCTGTTTTCTGCCCAAAGGTACTATGGAGACATCAGACAGACCATCTCAGCCAGTGACCAGGAGATGAACTCTGCTCTGGCTGAACTTTCACGGGTGAGTTTAAGAACATAAATGAACATAAAACTATGAAAAATGTATTTAAAATGAAAACTTAATGTGATGCCGCTGTTTTGCTTTCTTTTTAAAACACAGAATTACGCGGCAGAGGTCAACTGTCTAGTGGCTTTGAACGAACTGTACAAGTACATCAATAAATACTATGACCAGGTAAGATACAGTCAGCTACAGTAGGTTTAAAGTTGATACACAGGCCTTGTATTACAGTGTTTTTTAAATGTTTCTAATTCAACCAATAAAAGAAATCACAAAAATCACTGAACCAAGACAAAAAGCAGGTGTAAGACTAAACCAATGACCACAACTAAATCAGGACTAAGCTCACTTATTAGGACTACAAGACTAAAACAGGACTATGCGGTATATAGTATTATGCAGTAGTTTTACGGGTTAAAGCAGACATATTAAGATTTTTTGGGGTATTTTTGTTTTCATCTATAACATACGTACATTATTATTTATTTTATCTTGTTCATTTAATTGTAAAACCTCAATATTAATCTAAAGCAACTAAAAATAGGAATGGGTACAAAGTATAAAGCATACATTTTTTGGGCATTAAAGCCTCGAATGCGGGACAAATTATTACTCAAACATCCATGAGTACATCAAAAACGACTAAAGGAAGAAAGGAACACCATTATAACATGGTTAAAACCTCTTTAAATATTACTCCAACAAATCATATCCTCTGTCTTATTTTAAATCTGTTCATTGTATTCACTTTCAGATCATCACAGCACTGGAAGAGGATTCCACGGCTCAGAAGATGCAGCTCGGATACAGGCTCCAGCAGATCGCAGCCGCTGTGGAAAACAAAGTGACCGACCTATGACCCCCAAAACTCCAAAAACACGCACCTTTTCCCCTTTGAAC
>KN478032.1:0-30382 GCA_000787095.1 Periophthalmodon schlosseri | reverse complement strand
CCCCGTAGTGGAAGAGATTTGTGTTGACATTAAATAAGACATTCATTCCTCAGTTGTTTATTGCCTTGGTTGTCATATTCAGAATTATCTGTTTGAAGGACACTTTCTGTTGTATTTACTTAGACTAAGAAGTTTGGCTGTATATTTTGTGATGCATTTGAGTCCAGTTTTACCTGCGTGATACTTCTGTGTCTTTTTTAAAGCAAAGTGCTCAGTATAAATTATATGTATCTAACCATAAAAGCACAATATATATCCTGCCATTATCCCCGCTGATGCATTAGGATAGAGCCCATAGTATAGACCGGGCCATAGGAGTGTATTGATTGTCTTCTCTCTTTCAGATCATATAGCTCAGATAATGATGCTGCTGGGTAAAATCCCTCCAGCCATCGCACTGACGGGAAAATACTCAGCAGAGTACTTCAACCGCAGAGGTCACTGAACATTACCAATACTAGTATTTCTATTGCGGTATTTGTACACTGAACCTGCAAACCCATCTCCCTTTCATTCGTTTTTGGTTTAAGCAGGAGATTTGCTGAGAGTGGGTCCTGTGAAGTCCTGGAAGCTGTACGACGTCCTGGTGGAGAAATACCACTTCAGGTTGGAAGAGGCCTCAGACTTGTGTAACTTCCTGTTGCCCATGTTAGAGTATTACCCCGAGAGAAGGGCTACAGCTGTACAATGCCTCCGACACCCCTGGCTCTGCTCCTGACCACAGCAGTCCCCGAAACGTTAGCCACTCTGCCAGCTCAGGTCATTTTTAAAGGTGCTATGTAGATCATGTTTCTTATATTTCCAAGTTACTTCTTTGTACTGTAGTCTCATCACGCACTTTATACAACTGTTGAGAGAATAGTGTTGGTCTTCTCTGAGTTTTAGGTGCCAGTGTAGCCGTGTTTCCCATACTTAGTGAATTTTAATGTTGTCGTAATTATTATTATTATAATTTTTTTTTACTGTCACATGTTTTGATTAAAAGAACAACTCAAGCCCCTTTCTTTTCTCGTACTGTTTATTATGGAAGTAAACAAAGTTATAGACATTTATCAGTATTTATAGAAATAATGTAAAATTGACACATGCATGAAAACTGAAAATACAATTATCATTATAAGCATAAAACATGTAAAACTGACTCCAACTTTACAATACAGTCAGTTGTTCAGGTTCAAATAGTTCATTTACAAAAACACTCTACCTAATATATAATCTAATATGTTCCACAGTTTAGTAGATTTGATTAAGTAGGAATGGCTTTTTTTTAAAAATTATATATTCTTTTCTTGCAAAAATAGATATGGCTTCTAAAATTCCTTTCCAAAGAGAAAATACCAAGCTTTAGCAGATTTTTTTTTTTTTTTTCAATTACCCTTAATGTTTTTTTTATTTTTTTTGTAATGTTATCACACAAATCATAGTTTAAAGCTATCATCTGTAAGTTGTACGTTTAAGCGTTTCACCAATACATGGCAGAAGTGAAACCTGCCCCGCCCCCTCGCCCTCCTTCCGTCACCTGGCCTTTGCTCAGACTCACCTGTGCTCTCTGGTCTTCTTCTGTCAGACCAAAGCTGTCACACTACCAGACAGCAGTAAAGTAGACAGCAGCATCGAGAATGTGAGACTGTACCAAGGCCAGGTCGATCAATATAATTACAAATGGTAGCTTTAAGCCATTCAGGCCCCCTAAAAATAAAAGGTAGCACTTTATTCAACACTATACAATTTACCTCATGTACAACAATGTGTATGAAACCTGACCTCTTTAACCCTAACGCTTACTTAGATGTAATTACTTGTTATTACAAATTGCTACGTACAAGTAGATAACAATAACTATTCACAATATGAATTTGGTGGAGCCGAATTGCTTGTAGAGAACAGCAGAAATATCAACTCTTTTGCTCTCTGAACCCATACACTGACAGCACACAAATACCCATGACATCATTAGCCAAAACATAAATGTAGTATTTCTGTTCTGCCACTAGTAGTCTCCACTGGACTAACCCAACTTTGTGCTGCTGGAAATACTCAACACTGACATTTCACAGTGAAGTTTGTTCAGAGCCCACAGAGGCACTAAAGTGTTTTTATAAAAACCCATTGTCATATTGTTCATCCAATCCAGCTGTAGGCTCTGCACTCCACCAGGGGCTTCTCCTTGTACACCACCCTGTAGCCACACTTGGTCCTGACACGGTGACACTTGTTGGGCCATGACGTGGGTTTTGGTTGACTAAGAAAAAAATAAAAATAAATATTATACAGAGAAATAGCAAATGAATAATGCACATATATATTTTCTTACGTAATGCAGTAGGCCCCAAACTCATGGCAGTAGCACTTGTCACAGCCGTGCCGAAAAGTCTCTCCTGGTTTGTAGAACTTATCCTTGTGGGAACAAATGCCTGGAATAAAAACACCTTGCTTACTAATGCAATCAATCAACTGGGCCCATATTACACAAAATTGACTCTTGTTTGCTTTAAGCCATGTTATAATGTTGATACCTCCTCAAAAACACCTGGAGTTGTATTTGTTTCATTCACACATGTTAGAGTAACCCTTTATTGACCCCGTCTACATCTCCAAAGCTCAAAATACTCTGTTCCATCTTGTGATGTCATGAAGTTGTAGTTTTCAAGTTAACAGCTACCCTTTATGTTTAGTTCAGTAGTGATTGGAAATTCTAAGGCTGAAAATATCCAAATGATTCTTGTGAAAGTGTACGGAGTTTAAAAACACAGTGGAGTACTTCCTGTATTACCACATGGCAACACAAGGTGGAAGAGTGTTTTCTGTTTGAGAGAAGAGCTCAGCCTAAATATGCAGGATATGTGTGAATGAAACAAAACACATATCCAAGTACGTTTGTGATGAGGAAACAGCATTATAACATAGATCAGAAAATAGCCTAATCTGGGCCCTTTAAGTATTATAATGACAGTGTATTGCACATTCAAACTTTTTTTTTAAGTATATCTTCTGACACACTTTGTAAAGTATAGCCTACAAAATCAACACCTTGCATGGGACAAGGAATGTTTTTCTGTATTTTTCAGAGACAGAAACACTGATATAGGCAATACTTTTTATACTATAGGCTACAGTTTATAAGCTCTACCCTTTCTTGGTAGTGGAAACAAGTCTGAACATTTTTTTTTTATCTCCTTGGTGACTAAATGATAGAAATATATAATGTGCAGACTCATTTGTTTGATTGTTATGGGATCACAGTGGCTGGGACGAATTGGTCCGAGGCCATTTTGTTAGTTCACTTATGGTGCCTTTCAAGAGACACATAATAACGATGAGACAACAGGCACATTATCTAATCTAAACAATAAATAGTTTTATAGCAAAAGAAAAATATAAAATCTGTGGGAGTGAAGACACTTTGCTCCTCATCCAAGCCGCTTCTTCAGTTCAGAACTGGGTATTGGGCATTGGGTATTTTAAAATAACACTGCCTTCACTGTAACCATCCAAGAACAAACCCTGAAGCATCACACCAGCAGTGATCAATGTGGTTTCCTGGCATAGGGAGAATTTGCAAATGCACAAAGCCACACCAGCCACTAGGGGGCCCAAAACGTTAAACATCTATATGGGCTAATGAATGTGCTAACGCTTTAAAACTCGGGTACCTGATTTTTAAACTGTGATACAAAGAAGTTTAACCTCTCAGAAGCTCTTTGCTAGAATTCACATGTATACATTTTTAGCCACTAGCATAGTTATAGAGCAGGGTGGACCACCCTGGCACAGCCAATCAGCTCTCGTCCCAAAGCGTCATACTGACTCACATTCATTCTTGCAGTCAGGTAATGCAGCTTTAATTAATTTAGATTTCAAAATGTTAAACATAGGGCAATGTTAATGTGAACATTTTTAGTGTTTCTGCTTGTCTAGAATGATGATGACAAGATCTTCTCACTAATTTGTCAAACTAAGAGCCCCTAAAAACAGTCTAGCACAGGGCCTGTACAAAGCTAGAATTTTCAGCAATAGAGTCCGGCTGAAGAGGTGAGCTGAGTGACCATGTCCACTGTCCCCTCTGTGTCCCTGCGAGCGCTATGTCTCCATGGGACGCTCTGTCACCTTGAGCAGGGATCAATATCAGCACATACCGGGCCCTGAACAGTCCCACTGGGAGGGTGCGGTCAGACCACAGGACACCAGAGGTCTTCCCTGCAGCCCAAACACGTCACAGCACTGCATTGATTTCTGTGAGCTGTGCAGAATGCAGCAACCTCGAGCAAAACTACAAACTGAGCAGCTCATAATGTAGACTCATAAATCAGAGATGGGGTACGCAAACGCTGTCCAAAATGTGCGCTTTCTATTTAGAGTCTGCATAACCTCCAGATGGGACAGTGGGTTCGTCCTCTACATGCAGGTTGGTGAAGTATTTGCAATCAGTGAATTCAAGTGAGATAGCTTTTAGATTAACTATGACTCATGGTGGACCCTCCAATACAAGCTTGTGACGAGCACTAACCACCTTAATAATAAAACCTGCCACGACAGCCAGACCCATAAACTTTCCCCAACCAAGTTATACCTCCAGTACAGTGTTAATGGTGACAAAAGATTTAATTCAAATTTTAGATTGTTTAGTTTTTATCAAAACTAAATTTATTGGACCCTCCAATACATGGGGGTGGGCTTGGGATGGGCTCTAACCACCAAAACATTTAAGATACCAGGCTGGTTACCATAAACTTTCCACAGCCAAGTTATACTTCTATTGTTAATTTTATTTAAGAGATTATGTTTTGTTTTTATCAAGGCTAACTAAATATCTGCATTTTAAGCTTTAGTTGAGTTTAGTCAATGAAATTTCACATACATTCTTAATCTATAATACATTTATTCCTCAAAAAATAAAATGCTAATCATATTGCATTGTCCAATGAAATTACCATAATTAAATCTTTTTTATGGACCAAATATTATGCTCAAAGGCTTGTTCCTTGGAGTTTCAGTGGAAGCTTGGATCTTTTAATATTAGGACATACCTTTTTTGTTAAACTTTTATTAGTCAACACAAATATCTGTACATTTACATCTTTACTTTATTTACGTTATTTTTTTGTCAGTACAACCCTGTCTTCCACAGTTATTACAACCAAGGTTTAGGATCATAGCACAACTCACTTTTGCTAAACTACTACTTGGAGTATTCTTTCTATCATTTTATCTGCTGGTTCTAGACTACAGTCACACATACTGAGGCCTACATGAGAATACAACTTACCTTTCATGTGGTACAGAGAGGCTTCGGTGCAGTGAGTGTCCAGCAGCAGAATGACACAGAAGCAGACAGACAGCAGGACCAGCTGAGCGCCGCTGTAACTTCTTACAATCCCAAACATGGCGGCAGAGAACAAGATATATTTGCCTTTACTGAGGAATATGTCAGCTTTCTTTGTGAGAGTCCCTGTTATAATGGCACTGTGACTGCTCTCTTATATTTATAGCCTCTTTCAGCGAACAGGAGGTAAAAGTTTCTGCGCATTTGCAGTCATGTCCGACCAGTGTTTACATGTTGGCTGTGTACCCAAGCGTGCTAACTGTTACCTCGGCGATGGCGGTTCACATGTGTGGCATAAAGATACCCGCTGGTCAAGAGGTGGTCGACTATCACAGCTGTATTTGATCTAGAGCATAACCTCAGCCACACAATCTGCAAATTAAACTGATGAGTGAAAAAAAAATCATCGTATGTAGACATTTTTGCTCTGGCCATTTGCTCTGGAGATAAAATGTTCAGATTTTAATCCTGATCTGAAGCACAATCTTTTCTGAACCAAACAAATATGGTCTGTTCAGAACATAGGTCTTTGAAGCATGTAGTAGTGTCTGCAAGCTTTATACCACTGTATTTTTCCTTTAACACCAAGCTCTTAATTGTACTTGAACAAAGTCTCATCTTCTGTTTGGATATCCTGCCATGACATAATAAAGTGGCCCTTACAAGCTTTCTCACAAGGTCAGCACATGCAAGTTGGTTCATGCTAGAGTTGCAGAACTTGCTAAACAGTTTTTTGTCCTTCCAAAAATGCATTTAAACAGTTTTGTTAGCTTTTGAACAACAGCATCATACCTTTATAGTATTGTGAAAAAAGAAAAAAAAAAAAAAAAAAACCACCCCCCCCTCCCCCCGCCTCTCTGCAGATCTGCTGACTATAATATAAGACTGTTTGTTTTATGTTTGCTGACAACATGAAAATATAAGTCTTTATGCTGACGTTGACTCCTGTGTGCATAAAATTGGTTTAAACATAGTGATCAACAAATCAAATATGCACAAAACACTGCAACTCTCAAAATCTGTTTTTGTTTCCATTACAAAGCCTTGGAGTTTTTGCAAATACAGAAGGTGGATACTCTAAACAAAATAATAAACTCCGAACATGACAACGACATAAACAAATGGAAGGCCTGGGAAATCCATGACATATTTGATCTTACAAAGACTTCTCTGTGTGGTCTCTCTTCTTCTTCACTGACCTTCTTGGCGGAGAGTTAGCGGTTTGCCTCTTCCTTCCGGAGGGCAGTGTGTAGGCCTTGGACAGCTCTGAGTGCAGTGAAACAAACAGACATGAAGGAGCTGCAGAGAGCGTGTGCACGGACCACTCCAACTGGAAACCATTGCCGCCTCTCCCCTCACGATGCGGTGAGGCACAGGAAGCTGCTCAGGGCCACACCGGCTTTGTGCAGTGTTGCCTCAGTGTTATTTAACAGTTACTCGAAGCATGTCAGCAGTATCAGTCAGTGTGTTGCATGTGTCTGTGTACTCTGTTTAGGTACATCAGCTTTAAAAAGGTACCTATGTTCCCCTGTCTGTATAATATAATCCTGCTGATCCCAATCTTTAAGAAATGAAGAAAAGTCCCGTACATGCATGTTGCACACTGGCCGGCACATACAGAGGGCTCATGTTTTTGAGAATTGAACAGGTTACCCTTCAGTTACAGGCAAATGTTTAAGCCACTACATCACTACTGACCCATCACTTTCTTTTCTACACTACACTACACCTATATATAATAATATCTTTATTGGTGTCATATTTAAAGACCGTTAAAGAAACTGTACGCAATATTTTGTATCTGTGTCCCCAGATACGAGGTAAACATGTTCAAATGAAATATAGCTTTTACTAATAACAACTGTAACGCTGATTTATTCTTAATTACAAAACACTGGACCAGCACCTGCAGTTAATCATTAATCGGTATATATGCTGCCCATATTGACCTTATTCTGCCCCGCCAACTTTTGGCGTAAATGCTGCTAAATGGAGCTTGCTTTGTGGTGGCACTTCCAGTTAACCGGGAATCCCATTCATTTCAATGGAGAGTTTGAGAAAAGTTTTGTTGCTAAAATATGATACAAAGTAGGTTGATTAGTGTAAAATGTTCATTGTTCATGTAACCAACAAGTCAACACTGCGCCGATTCTTTGGAGGCTTTAAAACGGCTCTGTAGTCCATGTAGAACTTATCTGCTGTCAAGATCGGGAGCCCCATACCAAATAATACAACCCAAATAATGATGGCAGCGCCCACGGCAACTTCCGGAATATGGTGAATACTAAGAATGAGAAAACCTATGTGTCCTCTTCTATATGCTTCTTCGTACTGTAAGATGCAGGTTACATACTGTTCCTTTTAAATGCCATTAAATAAAACAAATTTCATTCTTTGCATATTTTCTATCAAGAAGGTTTTCCTAGTGTTTTGTATTCTCTGGTTAGCAACAGTCGTAAACGTTAACAGCCGCATCTTGATAAATGACTTCCCGTCGCAGGTTGTGGTATGGCACATGCTGGCTTACGTGGGAGGTTGGCTGTTCTGCTATTGTCTTTGAGGTAAGTTGTGTAAGCGCTTCCTTCTCAAGACCACACAGACTCTTCCACAGGTAAAACTCATCAGGAAAATCATCCAGAAATTTGTGGCTAGTTAAACGCAACATTCTTTGTGCTCAATATGTTTACAGATTCAGGCAAAGTGTGTAGTAATAGACAAAATACAGTACGTGCTAGCAGCTAACATGTCCGCATGTCCACAAAGCAGGTCATGAAGCTGGCTCTGTGCTCTTTGTGTTAGCATTAGCTGCAGTCTCTGTAATGCCACCCAGTTAGCGTGCATCTCCGGATATTTTTGGGTGCGTGACTCACCTCAGCACAGTTCAAGTGGGCGCTCTGGCTTCACTGCTAATTACACACGTATTAACACAACAGGAAAGTAGGCTAGCATAACCGTGGCCAGAGGAGAATGGTGAGATTTTTCAGAAAAAGAAGAAAATAAAAGGGTTTTTGTTCAAACTTTCGGTGCAGTGGATTGTGTTTTTTGCAGGAAAGCTGTTGATTGAAAGAGATGGTGGTATAATGCAAACAGACTGAAGATCTTGGCTAATAGTAAGTCCATTGAATTAAAGAAGACATATTGTGCTTTTTGGGGGTATTTAGTTATTAACATAGTAAATAATTATTACGCATTTTGCTCGTTAAACCATATTTTTCCAAAACTGCAGAACAAAGAGGCCCCAACTCTTTAGTGTTGAAAAATGGCTATGTGACCTTTTTGGATGACCCAGAGTCTGGAAGTAAGTTCTCTGAACTGTGAGTGGAGATAGGGGGTAGGTGAAGACAGCAATTTTCTGAGCACTCAAGCCTTGAAGGCAAGACAATACAGGATTATTCAAACATGGATGAATCAATCAAGATGTAGCTCAATAAATTAATATAAGCCTGTTTATAGCATAGTAAACATCAATTATACATATGTCCCCTTTTAAATAACACTATTAGAACTAAAGCTCCTTCAGTCATTATAAGCATTTTTCATTAAACCGTTTACAAGCAGAGGTGGGAAGGAATACACCCTCTTCCCGTCGCGTCCTAGACACTCAGAACTGGCACCACTTTGAATGTAAAATATCTTTATTTCGACCTTCTCAAAATGTGTTTCAATAACAGAAATTGTTATGGTGAGTTGGAATACTATTCACAAATTAATTAGGCAATATAATCATTAAATCAAAAGCATGTCATTATAATCCATGAAAAGCAACAAGCCTGTTTCAGATTTCCAGGCCCACTGTCCACAATCAAGCCACTTCCTCAATAGACTTGTGGGGAGTGTTGAGATTCAACAAGCAGTCATTCAGAAGTGAGTCAAAAATCCAATCGGAGATGAGAAGTCTGATGTGACAGAACAACAATCATCATACATCATACCAAAATACATCAAAAGTAATCCAGAACAGAAAGGAAGGTTTCCGTAGCAACACGTAAAACAAAAGTCTCTTCATAAATACTTGACAAATATCAGTATATCATTCTTTTGTGATACAAAAAAATGTTCTTTTTTTCTCATGGTTAACACATGACAGTTGATGGTATTTTGGCAACATCTGCATCGTAGGAGAATTAACAGAAATTCAACTAGTATCATAACATAAGTCACTGGACATTAATCTTCTTCACCCCTCCCACTCCCACCCCTAACAATATGTCTTTATACATGATATTGCATGATAAAAACTATGAATGGAATCATTGACATATCAATGACATTTACATATGCAACAAGTATGAGTTTGTTGCTCAAAATTGAAAAATGACTTCTCATCGACTCCATGTATTTGCTATTAAATATTCTTCATGTCTTTTGGAGAGTTTGAGATCGAGGTGAATTCAGCATTGGGGTCCGATTACTTAAAAAAGTGCTAATGTTTGAACTAGCATCATATCAAAAACACAATTTGGAAAAACATCTTTTCACTTTTTGACACTGAATTGACCTCATATCTTGCAGAAAAACCTCCCTCTAGACTCCGAGCTCAGTGGTAGTCTTCAGTAGAAAAAACTACAGTGTCACTACTTGTTTTGCTGGTTCTGCACCACGTCTGAATGAAATCAAGAGTTCTTCGAGGCACCTGTTGTGGTACAAAGATGTGCTCATCAGGGTTAAGGTATTGTAAGTTCCTTGTTAAGGTTGTTTTTTTTTTTAGTTCATCATCAAGTCCTCAGGAGCAGAGACCCAGAGAGTAGACCAGACCAATCGCACACCTTTTAGTTTCATAAAATAAGTCCTGGGCCCATCAAAGTATTTCCGTATGAGAGACACACACTATAGGATCACTGTAGATGTCTTAGTCACAATACATAATGTATGAGAGACATTGGTTAATGCAAACTTCAGGTATAAAAAATCCCCATGCTGATCTGTCAGCGAGTGCACGCCTTTTCTCACAAACATATCAAAAGCAAAAACAAGTCTTGCAATACCAAGTAAAAGAGGTCTGTAGATATTCAATCATTTGTATATTTTCTTTATCTTGTAAAGTTGGTTAAGAATAGCCTGGCTAGCCACCCATAAATATCTATTTGTTGAAATCCTGTAAACATAATCAGGCTTACTAGAAATTGATTAGGAAAATTTACTTCAGGATTAGTCTTTCGGAAGTTCAAGATTTCCTGTAGGCTGCATCTCTGTACTGAATTTGCTAGCAATAACACAAAGATTTGGATTTGAGTGGCCAGCCAGCCTAGTGTAGGGTTAAAGTAGAAATGTTTTAATGAGGGCCCAGTACTCCTACCCTACGGTGGTTGAAAAAAGCCAAGAGCACAATTTTTCTAAGTAAGGTCTGTGCAGAGCGTGCATGGACAGCATTGGTAGACGTCTGTTAAAGGCCCATACTTTAGTTCAGAATAGAGTACGCTTAGATTTGAGTCATGATTGGTTTCACAACGAGCCTTTAATACAGTACAGAGTAAACAGCTTCCTGAGAGCTTGCCAGCTTACGGTCAAGAACACACAGGACATCTAGCTACTGTCTCATGATTTAGTATGGGGTTTGGACACACATAGGCCTAGTGTTAAATACATGTTTTTGACTCCTCCACACTCTGAGAATGCATAAAATTGTTAATATGGTAAAATGAATCTCTTGAGTTTGAGTTCATACGTCTAATACAGTTCAAAGAGGCATGTTATGGTGACCTTAGAGATAATGTACATAGTTAAGGCCTTCCCTAAACATGATCCTACCCAAAAGCCTGTCAAAAATGCAGCTTGGAAAATTAACGATTCATTCAGGCCTTTTATCTTTGTGGAAGTAAAAGGTCATCCACCATTCTTGTTTTCCAAAGTTGTACCATCCCAGTAATGGAAAAATAACAAAATAAAACATAAAATCCTATCTGTCCCTCTGTGTTGCAATAGTTTGTGCTGAAGTAATCTCTCAAAAGTCTCAAAGTGTTTCGTAAATGTTTAGAATGAAGGCAACTCTTGATAAAAAAGGTTGGTGTCTCTAAGAATAGTTAATTTGAATCTGTGTAAGCTGCCTGTCGACTCTGGCTTTTGTGTCACCGACTGGTCAACTTTTTCATAACCAGTTTTGCAGCATTTACAACGTACTTGTAAACGTATATGTCACTGGTGCTTCAATGCTACATCAAATTCGACTGTTGTGGGTGTGACTAGCTGAGTTAAATTTCACAGTCATAGCATCTTGTTTTTGGTGGTGCTACACAAATAAATGATATTACTAATCTATAAGGGATAAGACCATTATTCTAACACTTCTGCTTGGTGTCTATAAGGCCGTCACAGCATAAGAAAGCTCAGAGTATTGTTGAACCAGGACAGATAAAAAACCTGTGTTCTGGCACTGTTCAAAAACAGCTCCATGGTGAAACATCAAGGGGGCATCTCGGGAGGTTCTTAGCAAGGAAACCTACTTTGAAGGTCTGTTTGAAATACTAATGGATACTTGTTCAATAATATGTCCAAATGCGCATTTTACAGTCTGATTTGTGGCAACCGACCCTTTCAGTGTTTCTCAACAGAACACCCGCATTCTAAAGGCTGGTACTGTGAGGAACGCTGGCTCAATGGGAGAGTTGGCATAAGTCACCAAACATTACAAACCAGGGCTGTCTTCCACATGTGAGTAAAACCACGGTCTCATTAGAAACTTTGTGACGTAACGATTATTTCTGAAATTACAGCCACGTAATTGACAGTTCCAACGTCAGACAACCTCGTGGAGGGCTTTAAGGTTACTGCAGGTTTGTGGCAAAACATCAGCTACATAAATCTATCAAGACCGGGCTTCGTGCTTTTACATATTCTAAGTGAAGACCATTGTTTTCCTGTGCTAAAAGAACTCTCCAGATTTCAGGTTCCTAGTTCTCACACATCTTCCTAACTCACATATTCGCAATTGTCTGATGTTGATTATACTACGACAATGACTACATGAGTGTGTGAGGGGTGTGAAATGCATATTACTCCAAATATTGTCGAGTAAAAACAGATTTACTGTTGAAATATTGAAAGTGGCAAATGTAGGTAAGAGACAGCACCTTAAGATGATGCAGCACTTGGGGCTTCCCACTGACAGAAGGCAAATCCAGTAATTTTTTCGTGAGCCTTTTACAGATATCAAGCACCTCACCTCAACTTGTGCTAAGAACACCTGAGGATGCCCCCTGGAGGTCAGAAAAGCGCACTATACCTTTGTAATGTTTCAGTTTCACTGTTGCCTGATCTGACAGTCCAGAGCTGAAGTCTGTAAAGGGCTATAGTCTTCGGACATCTGCAGAGTAAACTCCTGTATGACACCAGTGACAGTAGTAACCTATAAGAAACGTGTGAGTTGACTATCCATGTCTACTGTTGGGGTCTACAATTAGGACGTAAAGCAAACACAAAATCACGTTTTTGTGTAGTGAAGTAACACAGTGACCTGCTTTGTCTATAGGTGTGGACTACAACTGAAAATCCCAGTTTGGTTTTGTCTATTCTGAATCCCACTTAGGAGTCATATGATACAATGGATCTGCACATATTGGAATGCTCTTCTGGCAGAAGGAACATGGAAACCAAGGGTAGAAGTACTATACTCTGATGCCTTACAGCCAGATGAGGTTTTGTTGTCAGCAGAAATGTTATTTACATGGTTTCATATGTACAATAGAGAATCTCCCAGAGATGTTCGGTAAAGCTGCAATGGGGTACTCCTCTCACTTGTGTCCTTAGATGAAGAGCCATATGGGTCCCTGTCCAAACACTTGGTGGTCCTTGCTATTAAAATGCCACCCTCAAGTCAACCTCTTCTAAAATATGAACATACTATGGACAAATGAACTTCTTCTAAAAACATGTTTTAAATAAAGGATTACTTGACAAAATCAGGACATTATGGTTCTTCATCATAAGGATTGAAATTCTCACACAAATCATAAAATTTTTTTCATAAAGGTATCTGTTGAGAAACTTGTTTCAAATGAACTGTACAACCTTGTAGATTTTTTTCTCCAAAATATAGTTTATCCCAGTGAGTTGAGTTGTTTTCCTATGATACAGAATCCTGTACACTTGTGTGTGCATTAGCTTGGGTGAGATCCTGATAGTTGGAGGGGGGCAGAGGACACACAGGTGGATGGTGGGGTCTTGTGGGTGTGGGCTGCACTCAGTGAAGGCGCTGCACACCGTACCGTGGCTCTCTTCTGTCCCGCACCTCGATCTGCAGGCACAACAACAGCACACTTAGTCACATGTAGTCCTTTCATTCACTTTATCTTACCGGACATGAATGTAAAACTGGTTTAAAGTGATTACCTGTTTTTTGTTTTGGTTTTTTGTTTTGGTTTTTTTATGTAATTAAGTAAAAATCTTTATGCCCCAGTAAAGATCTAATGTAAAAGCATCTCTTTGGGATCAAAATGAGACTGCTGTGTGCTATCAGCATCTAATTATAAAGTGTTTTTATCAGCTGTGAACTAGAAAAGTAACACTGTTGCGCTGTTAGCAGGCTAGTTGTTGTTAGCAGTGGCATGATGCCTAAAGCCTTTACTTTGGCTACTAAAAGTTGTGAAGTGTGCTTTTAAACTCATTGCGGTGAATAATTAGGATGCTCGGAATGCAACTGGAAAGTTGCATTCCGTTTGAACTATTTCAGATGAACTAGTTCTGTTTTTTATGTTTTTAAGACATTAGAAATCAGGTATGGAGGAATTTATTTATTTTCTATGATTTGATCAATAAACACTTTTGAACCCAGTAGGCTTTTCAAGGAGCAGGTTGGAGATAGTGAGACGAGACATTTGAACATTGATAGACTCTGAGTCTAAGAGTTGATGAGTTTATGTGCATATGTTCTACAGCTGCAGGAATTGTCTGGTATTCTTGAAGTTAAAGTTTAGAGGTTTCTCCTTTTGACTTGTGGTGTCTCCATCTACGTAACAATACAGATAGCCTAAATAAATCCTCATGAGCAGTGGTGTGGTAGTTGCCATTCTTTCTGTGAAATGATTTTAACAACATAAATGCATAATGTTGACTCACCCTCGAAACGGCAAAATCTGCAACAGAAACAAAAGTAAAAACTGTCAGAAATGTACATGGACAAGAGCAAAGAAGATTGTTGGTGTAAAATGCAAAAGTAACATATTATATAACAATGTACAAACTAAACTTTGGTCCAACTAGCCCTTTTACTAAAATTATACCTACATAACCAGTGTGTATTGATTGAATTCTGCTTTTGAAGTTTCCCTTCCCTGCGTTTTGATGGAATAGGTTAACATAAAGAATAAATATGAGCTGCAATCCAATAGAACTGGTGATACTCTTGCATTAAGTGTGTAAAATGATGGAGCCTGTCAGTGAGGTTAATCAGATGAGAAGAAAAGACACGCCCACGCTCTGGAATATCTCCAGTTACCATGGAAACCATCACGGAGAGAGACTGTCGGAGGAGCGAGACATCTTATGTCACTGTTCTGCTGCTCTCTTCCTCCGTCTCCGAGCTGCTGTATCTCTGTTTGTTTTCTACATGAACACAGTGTCAAGTCAAACACATAATTCTGCTGTAAGCCCTTTTCCGCCTCACTATTTTGGCTTTTCTCTCTGCTTCTGTCGTCTGTTCCACTCCTCTCTTTTTTGCGCAGCTGAAACAATGGGATTGGAGAGTTCTGATGCAAGACGGTGAAACTGTCAGTGGGCTCCCAGGACTCCCCTCTGCTCCTCCAAAGCTCACAGCAGCTCTCAGGGCCGTTTGGCTGGACTAACTCAGGTCAGCCATAGCACGCGTCACATACAATGGAAATCGCTACTCCTCTAAAGACTGTAGGGGGCGCCAGAATAGCTGATTATTATTACTTGATTGGAATCCTAACTTCTACCTTGTTACTACATTCTATAGCTGTCAACTAATTCCAACAGATACAGTCGTGTCATTAGGCTGTTAAACGTAAATGCTACAAGCCTCATTGGGGCCAATTATGCCGCAGCAGCAGAAACTTTAGCCTTACACTTCCTCTTTTTACCTCCCAGTGGCTAGGATCCCCTCATACTTTCCTGTCATTGCATCACTGCTACTAAGTTAATCTTCCTCTCTGGGCTACAATAAACTGTATAAAAAGTAGTGTTATGGAAAGCAGATGTTCTTGGATTCCTATAACTGACAATTACAGGCAATAAATGTTTCTGGGGCCCAACAGTGTACCCTTGTATTCTTTATTTAATCAGGAAAGGCCCACTGAGATTTGGAATTTAATTTTCAGGGGAGTCCTGGCCCAAGAAAGCTTATTGTGCTTGTTTTCTGCACTCAAAGGAAACCTACGCAGGCACGGGGCGAACATGCAACCTCCACACGGAAAGGCCCCACACCACCAGGCAATCAAACCCAGTTCCTGCTTGATGTGAGGCTGAAGCGTCAACCACTGTGTTTTGACTTTAAGAGACTTTATTGATCAAGGGAAATTACTTAGAAATCATAGCTCACGAAAAGTACATTATAACAAACAGTAAATAGAATGGTAATAAAAATTGTGCAAAATGGGGGCAAAAAAATTATAATTTATTTTCCTTATACATATGCAAATATAAGTAAATTTAAAATATATTCAATAGGTTATACATATACATGAGAGCTAGGATAAGGACAGATGAAAGTGGTAGCTTATCTATAACACAAGGATGAGTTATTCTGCTGTACGGAGTAAGAACATATTCCTTTTCCGTTTACCTTTGTTGTCTGTCTGCAGGTCATCCAGGTAAAAGTCTGTCTGGCGGTTTCCCAGGACGAAGGCCAAGAAGGACAGGATGAGAGCGTCCAGGATGCCCATGATGGCCAGCATGTAGGCCCAGCGCACGGAGCAGTCGCCCAGGGAGTACTTCCCCGTCTGCTCCCCGCACATGTCCCGGATCACCTCTGCATCCCAGCCGTCAGGGAAAATCATGCAGCCCAGAACCAGGCACACTCCTGCGGCATGATGGGAGGAAAGACACAATTACAGCTTAGGGACCCGCTGTTCAAATAAGGTAAGCGCAAGTATGTATTGTGGTTATTGTGAGCTTTTTGAACTTGATGAGTTCGTAGTAAAGTTAAGTACATTACTGTGGTAGTGTACATACAGTGACCACCCATGTACGGTACCTTGGGTGCCATTTAGGCCACTGTCCCTCGCCTCAATTATTTAGATAATGTCCTACTTTTTAATTTTTTACTTGTGAATTTCATACAATTCATTTAGCACTATTGGAACAAACACCATAGATTTTTAGCTTTTCATTACTTTCTATTAGCTTCATTCTAAAAAAAAAAACATCACTCCACGTTTACAATTCTTTAAAGACTTTGTATTATAGACCAAATATCATACTTTCTGTAAGCTCATTGTTCAAATATATCAAATGGCCGATCATACACTGAAATAATGACCCTTTGAGCCACTGTGTACAGTAAAAAGTATTTTGTTTCACTTTTACACAACCTCAAGTTTTAGATTCTTGAGCTGGGCTCTTGGGAAGACAAGGCATCTGAACTTATTTCTCTCATATCTGTGTACAATAATTCAAGGTGCTTCTGTTTTCCCTCCCACTGTTACTTTACTGTTACAAAAGAATCTTTCTTGGACTATCATTGTTAAACAAAGGATAAATACAGTTCTAATAATTGTTTTACCCAAAATGCTGATATCAATCTCCACATCCTAGGTTGGAAAAATGCACACACAACACTACAGGCACTCGATTGCTGCTTTTTTGCCATCTGCACAGGTTTTGAGCTTCCCAAGACGTTGTTATATGGAAAATAATAAACACGCTGACAACATATCCCGTATCCAGGTACGCAGTAGCAGAACAAACGCCTCTAGAGAAATGCAAACATGCCATGTTGATGCTACAACAGAAATGGTAATCTATACTCTCCCCCTGTGCTCATTCATCACAGCACAGTGCTCCAGGGAGCTGATGGAGCCGGATTGTGTTTCTGTGGACTGCAGTGTGCTGAGGCTGGGGCTGTCAGGACCGGGACAAGAGGAACCTGGACTACTGTATATGACACATGTCACACCACTATTCTGTACTTAAAGGGAGGGTATGTGGCCTGTGTCCTCTTACTGGTTTAACACAGAACCTGGGTTGCCTTAATCTGCATAGATGACAGATCAGAGAGAGTGCTTTTAAACCAACTGGATGCGAATGAGACTCATGTGAGGCTCATTCTGTTTTCCGAGTGGATAATTGTCTTAAGAACCAAACCACCAAATGACAACATCCAGTGTTAAATCAAGAATAAATCACCATTACAGTTGTAAACGTACTAACTGATTTGAACATATATGAAAATCCACTCAACCAACTATATTACATAGACTATATACAGATACTTTAACCAGATATAACTTAACAGTTACGCACTTCAGTCCTACTAATCAAATCTACCAATTGGGCATTTAAAATAGCAAACATGTTAATAAGTAATACTGCGCCTACTTGAAACGAAAATGAATGTTTGAGACGGCCTTCTGAGATTTGGTACTACAGAAACTGAGTATGTGTATCCTTGTTTAAGAGAATAGATTTATATTACAGATTAATTGCAGCAAAAATGCGGCAATATCTGATAACGATTTTGATTGTTGCAAAGTACAAAATAAAAGTTCTGAAATGTATAAGATTCTTGTATTAGTTTAGAACTTCATAATAGTCTTCTCAAAAGTGTTAATATGTTAAAATGTACCCTATAAAATGTGCGCTCTGAACCTATTAAATATTAGCATTAGCAATTTGATATTTATCCAAAATTGTGCACCCCTAGACCCACTACTGTCGATCTTGATTAACTTTTTGTCTGGAATCCTTTCAGTTATAATAGATGGGCTCTATCAAAGTCAAAGGCCAATGAACCGCTAATGCTGATTACAGAGAGGATCTTCCAGGAAATCCCAGACTCAATAATTTTGCTTGGTGTTGTGCCAGCCGGAGACGCATCCATCAAAAATCCATAAACCACGCTACCTGACGCTCATTACCATAATATTGTCTTAACACTGTCTTCATCCTTCATCCATGTTCCAATCTCATACAGCGGTCATAAAAGCAGCTCATAATATGCTGATTTCCCCAAAGATTACTTCCGTTGCGTTTCTATCGTCCCATTACTTACAGCATAATCACTATTAGAGTTTCTCATTAGAATCTCATTATCATTTGGAGAAGGGCTGGACAGTTTTCATATCTCCACTTGGAATGAGGCTCTTAATATATTCACACACACATGCTATTATTGCTAATGCTAATGCCACGTCCATCCCAGATCTGGCGTGAGTCCGCTGCCCACCTCCTCCTCACTGTGATGGACGGGCTGTGGGCGTAGGCAGGGTCTTCTGAGGGAACCTTATGACTAATGGAAGTACGGTGTAACACATTCAGCCAGACCACAAGCAGTCTTTAGTGAAAATAAAGAAATGAAAGTGAAACAATTTGCTAAAACACATTACACGCACCATTCAAGTTTATGTGCATTTAGGGCTGTCTGATTTTTCTGATGTCTTAAGTACTGCAATTGTGATTTGATTTGCAATTCTGTGCACATTCTGAACATGCCCATCAGCATTAAAGGGCCTATGTCATGTCTATTTTCAGATATTTGTTATAATGTTGTTTCCTCATCAAAAACATACCTGAAGTTGTGTTTTATTTCATTCACACATGTTTAACACACAAACTCTGCATATTTAGGAGTTCTTCTCTCAAATAGAAAACACTCTGATCCACCTTGTGATGTCATGTGGTAATACAGAAGTGCCACCTTGTGATGTCATGTGGTAATACAGGAAGTGCTCCACTGTGTTTTTAAACTCCACACACCTTCACTAGAATCATTTGGATGACTTCAGCCCTGGAATTGTCAACCTCTACTGAACAAAAGGTAAAAGGTAGTTGTTAACTTGAAAACTGCAGTTTCATGACATCACAAGGTGGAATGGAGCATTTTGAGCTTTGGGGATGTAGGCAGACTAATAAATCAGTGTTACTCAAACATGTGTGAATGAAACACAACACAACTTCAAGTATGTTTTTGATGAGACAACAACATTATAACAAGGCTTAAAGCTCACAAGTCAGTTTTGCAAAACACAGGACCTTTTAAAGCTGCTCTATGTAACTTTTCTGGTGGAGGGTCTACCACCTGTTTTTGAGATGATATTGCTTTGTCTGTAATGTTCCGCAGTATCACATTAAACTGTGCGCAGAGGTAACTCTGCTCACACTAAGAATGCATGTTTTTCTGGTGATTTTTGAGTAATAATACAAGAGAGATATTTTTAATACCATACTATACATACTATAGAACATTCTAAACAAAGCAATAACATCTCCAAGGAGACTAGCAGGTGGAGGACCCTCTACCAGAAAAGTTACATAGTGCAGCTTTAACGCTGGAGATAGCGTAAGACTAAAATATGTTTGGAAATGCATCCTTGTATTCGTTTAGCAGTTCATGTTTGTGGTCTAAACTACAGGGTTATTGGGTTTCCTCCCCTTAATTACACAATATTTTATTATAAGCAGAGGACATTTTGTTACCTAATAATTCCAGCCTAGGCAAGGCAAGTGTATTTGTATAGCACAATTGGTACACAAAGTAATTCAAAGTGCTTTACAGAATAAGAAAGACAATAAAATCACAATACAAACAAATCAAATCATAATCATCATAAAATTAACATTAAAGGAGAAGAATGCAGAATAAAAACCTTTCATTCATATGCACAGCTAAACAGAACTGTTTTGAGCTTGGATTTAAATATTGTCAAAGTAGAGGCCTGTCTCACATCTTCAGGACTGTTCCAGGTTTTAGCTGCATAAAACTGAAACACTGATTCCCCATGTTTAGTCCTGACTCTGAGGACTTCAGGGACCAGCCTCCTGCTGGAGTCCTCAGAGTGTGAGATGGTTCATATGGCACTAACATGTTGGAGATGTACCTTGGTGTTAGGCCATGGAGAGACTTGTAACAAGCAGAGCTGCCTTAAAGTCTATTCTCTGAGCCACAGGAGCCAGTGCAGAGACCTGAGAACAGGACTTATGTGCTCGTACTTCCTGGTTCTAGTCAGGACCCAAGCAGCAGTGTTCTGGATTAATAAAAAAAAAAATTAAGCAATCTTTTTTTTTAAGTAATCCCCACTACCCATCATAAAAGTAGCTGCCCTTTTTGCATTTAGTTTCCCCACTAAAGAGTGTAAACCTGAGTGTAAACTCTGAGTTCAGTATTTGAGTGAAGTCATCCCACGAAAAGACCCCATCGGTTCACAACTGTGCCCACCACTTTATTCCTTCTCCACAGACATACTGTCCACTGCTCCTTCTGGCCTTCATCTCTTCATCTTCATCGGGTTGTAGATCTAAAAATAACCCGTACCTCCCTACTATCAGAGCACAGAGGCTCTTTCAGAGGCTCCTCTCCTCAGGACCCTGCCACACACCCCAGTCTGAGGGAGGAACTTCAAACGTATCAGAGCGGGGGAAGGGTTTGAGCAAACGCACACAGAGAGAAAACTGATGTTACGAGCCACAATATCACCTGCTTCTTTGTCTTTATAATTTCTTTCATTGAGTCTGATCACTGCCTGTCACTGGCCTGTCAAGAAATCAAAGTGCAAAATACTACAAATAAAAAAAAAATAATAGGCAATTTATTTATAACTGTTTTGGATATTTATAGAGTCATTACATAAGGATTTTGTCAGACTTTCTTATCTGCATGTCCACACACATCTTGTTTCATCTGAGCCAAACGCGGTTACGTAAGTGTTCCCAAAATATCACCAGAGTGCTATATACAAATGTGTGTTATGTATTTTGGATCAGAACAGCTTTTGAATCAACCGTATTCTGATGGTGTAGTCAACTGGATCAGCGAGGGGTGCAGTCCTAAGATTATAAATAATACACAAATGAACAGTGTAACATCAATTCAGACGGAATTACTTTTCCTGGAATGCCGCACAGTGTGGCATTAAACTTCTATCGCCGACTGCTTTGTCTGGAATGTTCCAAGTTACAGATCAGATCTATGGAGATGACTCTGCTGCTCACTGTAAGAATACGTAACTATTAGTCAAGGTATTTTTTTTTTAAGCTATGAATACCCCAGTAAGTGAATAAATACAAGTTAAATAGATATATACTTTCCACAGCGCTTCAGTCACACCAGCAGACAAAGAGCATTAAAAACATAAATAGGCCAGAACAATAATGCCATACTGTTGAACATTCCAAGACCCCTGCAGTTTGACCTCTGCTCTGACCAGTGCATGTTGTTGTATCAATTGGCGAGAAGTCCCTGAACTCACCTTGCCCATAACTGAACTGTGTGAGTGAATGGTGGGGGCTGGATCAGCCGATGGCACAGTTTAGCAGCCTCGCATCCGTCAGCCTACTCCAGGGCAGCTGTGTCTACAGGAGCAGCTTACCACTACTGAGTACTGAGTGAATGAATAATGCATTGTAAAGGAAATATGTCGCTATATAATGTCATTAGATGCGGCGTGTTCCGATGGTTTTCAGTTCCGATCGCATTCATTGAAACCTTGCTAGTTTATGGGGGTTTCCTGTGTTGTTGTTTCCCTGTTATCTTTTTGGAAGTCTTCCTCAGAAGCCCAAAGCCTAACAACAGGGCTATTTATATCCGTGGGTAACCTCCCGTGGCAGCTCCAGTCCCTGGCTCACCTCTGGAAGTGAACTGCAGCCAGACACGACGCGGCAGAGTGGAAAGGTGTCAACATGCCCACATTAGGAACCCCCATGTCCTCGCTATAACGTAATAAGACTGTCCGGAGCTGGGGTTAGCCGTTTTCCATCAGTCTAATGGACGCTGCTTTTGGGTGGGAGAAGGGGTGGGGGGGTATATATGTGGGAATGGTGCTGAGGTGACACTTTACACCAGCCCACCACAGGGTTCACTGCCCCACTTGGCATGGAGCTCTCAAGCCCAGGTTGTCCTTCGATCTGCGCGTCTTAGCTGTATTGTAGCATTTTATTTTTAGCTGCTAGCTAGGCGATGCTTACGCTCATATATTAGCATACATTAGCACTAGGGCTGTGGCCAAAACCTACAATTCACTCCATGCTGCACTATATAAAGCTTATGGTGTTTATAGATGTTAACAGATGCCAACAAACTCCAGTACGTGCAAAGTTTAACACCATATCAAGATGTTATGTAATTGTTAGCAATTCTAGACAACAATTCAACTTGAATGAAGGAATTAAAGCAACAGTGTGTAACTTTCTGGAGTTGGTATGTCACCTGTATGATTCCATGGAAATAGAAAGGCCAGTTTTATGCCATACTGTGGAATAATATAGTCAAAGGAACTAAATTTTTATGGTATCAGCATGAAAAAAATGGCACAAAATTTAGACAGTGGGGTTTTAATTATGGTATTTTCCGGACTATGAGTCGGGACCTATACTCAGATGCATAATATTGAAAAAAACATATATTTCACATATAAATCGCATTTTTTGGCTGGTGCGACTTATACTCCCATGCGACTTATACAACAGAAAATACGGTACATTTGCGCAACTGTACTCAAATATTGTATACTATATCACACTGTACCGCAGTGTTCCAGCGAAACTAATATTGACCCTGTTTTTGCACATTTATCACCCCATTTGTATTTTTCACTTTTTTTTCTGAAATTAGGTCAGGGCAGTTTAAATTCTAGCTTTTCAGGCCAGTACGTTCAGATTAAAAATGACTTCCAGGTGGTCCATCAAAAATTTTTCCATGAAGTGTTGGAGATATAGACAGCGTCGCTGTATAACTAGAGCATGGTACTGTTTAGCATAGAACAAATGCAAACACTATCCTCAGGGGTTATATTACACCAGCAAAGTTACACCTTAATGTCAGCGAGCAGTACCGCATGTCCACGGGTCTCATATTGTGGCCTTTTGAGTGCTTGCAGGCTTTTGGCAAGTAATACCTAAATCCAAGCAGAAGACTTTTACATTACAGTTTCTCAACCACTTCCTGAGTATAGAAAGGCCTAATGCACATATACACTTAAGGAAGACAGCAATTTGTGTGATGGCCAAACTGTTCAGGAAGAGAGCATTTTTTTTACTTGTTCCAACAGCAACACAAACCTCTTCTAGAAATCAGCAGTATGGAGTGTTTATGTCTTCTGGCCTGCTGTACATGCTTGAGTTTCAGTTTTGGACATAGTATCGTGACAACACTAATTCTAAAATTTCAAACTTGATTTCGATACTAAGGAATAGACTCGATACTCAATACAGATCTGATGATAATTTAAAAAAAAACACTTTTTCTTTAGACAATAGAATGTGATTTTCAACATTTATGTATCCCAATGCATTACAGAGAAGAAATAGTACAAGCAACCTTTCTTTCCGTACTGGATCATGGGGATGTGGTGTACACGCAGACTCCGGCTTTTGCTTTGAAACCGTTGGATCCACTCTTTCACTCTGCCCTTCGTTTTATTACAGGTGATGGGTTTCAAATCCATCACTGTATTCTGTATGAAAAAGTGGGTTGGCCATCACTGTCTGTTTGAAGAGAACAGCACTGTATGAAATGTATCTATAAGGGACTACTTCAAAAACTGCCAGAATACTTCACCTGCTTGTTGATCATTAATACCAGGACGTTTAATACCAGATCACATGACTGTATAAGGCTAAGGACTAGCCGCACCAAAACTGAGACGAGAGGCTTTTTTGGGGCTGTTTTGCTTCACAAAAATGGAATACACTTAAGAATTAAGTAATATGATTAAGAAATCATATTACCTTCTTTACCTTCCCTAGTCCATGGGCACATCTGTGTGGTTATACTTGTTCTGATACAGCTCAAGATCCTGCATAGATACTTGTTCAAATGAGTATCTAGTTTCGATACTAGTTCTCATATTGATTAGTATCTGATTTTCGACAGCCCTACATAGAATACAACAAAATAGCTACATAATGGGTTCAGTCCATGAATTAAAATGCAGCTGATTTCACTTTTGGGCTGTTAAGTGTAAAATGTGTTACGAAGATTAGGCGCCAAACTATCAAAATTTGACTCTGTGTGGCACTGCAAAGACTGAGCTGGGCACACTTCAGTCTGAAATGTGTTAGATATTCCTGTGTTATATCTTGAAAGATTTTATTGAATGAGAGGGAGGCCAAACCCATTCCTGCAGTGCACCAGAAGCTAAGGTTGTCCTCCAAATTGCAAACGAGCACAATTCAAGTCCCACATAGACCAGTGTAGTTAAAGGACAATATGTACAAATAAAGTATTTTCTCATTTGTCCACAGTGCATCATTTCCAGTGGCTGCAGGGCATCTCTCCACCTCTCACGCTGCGACAATGCCACTGCGAGGGGGTCAAAAGAATCCATTATTCAGCTGCATGGCTATTTATGGAAACACCCCGGTGACTTTGGAATTATTTATTAAGCAGCTGATAATTAAAACATGGCTGTTTGTAGGGAAGAGCAGAAGGCAGAAATCTCAACTGTGAAGGGGCGAGTGAATGAGTGAGCTGGGAGATCCCCCGGGAAACGTTCTCCCTTTGTGTGCTATATATAGCTCTGAGCACTGCAGCATGGAGGCGTGCATGTGAGTTTATCCACATACGTGCACTGGCACACATATGATGCACACATTTAAGCATCGGCACTGCAGCGAGAGGGGGAAACCACAGGAACCCCCAAATCGGCTCCAGAGTGCACAAGATAAATGAGCGATAAGAGGAACACGGATGCAGCAAAGGATAACCAAATTACATTCACGCTGCATGTTTAGAGAGGTTATTTAAAAATATATGGATTTTGTTTTTAGACTCAACACATTCCTCAGCGAGAGCAAGGAGAAACATTCATCAAATTGTAAGAGCCAGGATCTCATACCTTTTATGAATATGAATGTGGCACACTGTGACCAAACCTCTATGCCATAGTTCGCATCTTAACATCACTTATTTGTTATGACTCAATAAATATCTATTCCATGCTAATACTTAAAAACATCTAATATGAAAAATAAGCTATTGTTTTAGTCTATTTTAGGCAAATATTTTAAACGGTGGAGCTTTATTACACTGAAAAACTCAGAAAAACATGCATCCTTACTCTGAGTGGGCTTGCATCTCCACAAACCTGACTCTTATTTGGCCAGGAGGAGGGCCTCTTCTTGCTTGTCTTGATGGAAATGTTGTTCCTTTGGCTATAATATTCCACAGTATGGCATAACATTCTCTTAAAGCAGCACTGTGTAACTTTCTGGAGGTGGCACATCACCTGCATGGTTCCATGGAAATAGATTTTTTTTTTTTAAGTTTTGTGCAGTACATTTATATGGCATTACTGGCCATTCAATATTGTTTATTATATCTAACTAAATAACTAACAATCCAACCAAAGAACTAACATGGGAGAAACCATAACAACTTTGTTGCTAATGATATATTCATTCATGATCCCAAAATATTTTTCATTGGTAAAAACTCACAAAATTGCAACTATTTAATAAAAAAAACTCCTTTACATCTAAAAGTATTCTCTTAAGAGCAGTGCATCACGTGGAGGCATTTATCCACATACATGTGCTGGCACACGTATGACGCACACACAGCGCTTACTACCGCAGCAGGGAGAAGGGGGAAAACAGGAGGAACCCCCATAGTGGCTCCACAGCACAGAAACGGGCTCATTAATAATTCACTTGATTTACAGATGCTTACGCACTCACGTGAAGAGGCGCATGTGGACCGCACTTGTATGCATAATACGTCAATGTACACGCACTACCCATTCACGTTTTACTGAAATTATGTTGCGAGTATCTCTACAAAGGACCTTGGAAAGTTTAAGATATAATGTTTCACTGAAATATTCCATAAAGAAATCATTAAAAGATCATATCCTTACATCTACGTAAGCAATAGGTCATAACGTAACTAAAGAAAACCAGAAGAAATGGAAATCAGTTTTAAGATAAATGAATCATGAGATAATAGTCATGAGATAACAACTGTCTGACAGAGTCCCAGGCAGTTCAGTCTATGTCATGGTGCATGATAAAGACTGAAAAAAAAAAAAAAAAAAAAAACACAAAGGAGGCGGAGATGCATGTGAACCATGTAGAAACAACTGAATGAGACTTTCCCGGGCAGCTGTTGTGTGGTGGTGCAATATCAGAATGACAGAAAGGACTAAGCAGGCGAAGCTAACAGTTCAAGCTAAAACATGTTCGTGACTTGGTTCAAAATCAGGTCCATTTAAGATGTGAATGTGCAATAAAGAGAAAAGAATGGCTCAGCAGTGAGGCAGGTTCACGTGAGGTTTCAAACTAAGTTCCAAACCACAATTCACAAGCAGAAACCGATGCATAACTAAATTATGTGGCAACAAAACATTGCACCCCAAAATTGATACTTTGAAGCTGATGTCATCAACATTCCCTGGGGGTGTGATGCTAACAGTAGGCATGCTCTGTCTGAGGCTTTGTTAGACTTTAATCTGAGCTTCATATTAACACAATCTGACCAGATAGAGCCGACTTAACTGGAACTACAACACGTAAGCTGATTTGTGTTGTGTACAGTCACAAGCTAGCTAGCATTAGCCAGCAGTTTTTCAGTTAATCACTCTCACCTTTTTTGTTGAAAATTAAATACCTAAACAGGACCGTGAACACTCGTATTGATCACAGGCTTCTGAAAATGTGTTGTTTAAATCCATTTTGTATTTTTTCTTGAGTTTTAATTAAAGAGAGATCTTAAAACTTTTTGGCTGTGTTTGCTAATATGTGCATTGTGTCACCATGGCAACTCCTGAACATTCCGCCAGGGACATACATGCAGAACACCCCCAGCGTGATGTCACAGCAATGTATCAGTAGCAACATTCTATGCTGCTATGTCCACACTTCTCTCCAATGGCACAAGTTAAAACAAAGTGATTTTTGTTTGTTGTACTTTAAAAATAAGTGCAAAAACTTTAAAGTCTGTATTTGTCCACTTTTTGCACAAAAAATAAACAGAAGTTGTTTGAACTCAAAAGTTGTGTTGTTGGCCAAATTGATCTTATAATCTTTATCTTTTTGGAGGGTCCATATTTTATTCTAACCACAATGATGTTCCTAATTTTCCTTATACTTATTCTGTTATTTCGCAGTTTATGTTATGATAAGCCAAAAGTCAATTTATGTGTTGGAATGTAATATACAGGGTAAACGCTACTATATTTGGTGTTTTAATACAGGCCACAGTGCTAGTTTAGAATGAGGTTGTGCAGCCACTAACACTTGGAACTAAATCTGCCTTGAGATCAGATCAGAGGACACACATGGGCCTTTTTGTCCTTGAAGTTTATTTACTGTTCAGTACATGACCCGTTGTAACATTTGCCAAATCTAGTGCACCCCGTGTTCTGCTGCTCAGGCTGAGAGTTCTGTAAAGTCACCCCATTACTCAGAATCCCCTCGAGTGCAGACAGTTCTGGGAGAGCTAGCATCACCTGCTAGCGGTTAGCCTCTGGTTGGTTTGCTAATGGCCCGCAACTTGTCTGTAGTGAGTCGTTTACATGCCGACCCCATTATTCTTTCACGTCTTGGAAAGTACTCTGCTTTCAAGTGAACTGTGCTTGGAATACTATCTAGGCTAAGCTGCTTTAGTTTCCCTGGTGATTCCATAACCTCTTGTGGTACTTGCACCACTTCTTGAGAAACCCTATAGCAGTGATTCCCAAACAGTGGTGTGTGGGCTGCCTTTGGAGTGTGAGTATTTGCTTAATTTAGAGACAATTTATAAATGTGTTGTTAATTACTATTTAGAACCTTGTTTGGCCATAAGTTAGGCCGGATAAAGTCCATGTTCAGATCTGGTGGTACCCGGAAGGCCAAAAAGTAGGAGGTACTTGGTGTAAAAAGTTTAAGAACCACTGCCTAAGATTATTTAAGTCTATCTGTAAATCTCCCATCATCTCTTCAAACTTGTTATTGTTAAACCCCCATAACTATTGCCAGAAAAATAAAAATAAAAGTTTTTGGGGGGTGTATTTTACTGCGCAAAATGTAGAAAAACATACATCCTTACTCAGCAGGCTTGAATCTCCTCAAACCCCACTCTTATTTGGTCCGGAGCAGGGCCTCCTCCTGCTTGCCTTCATAGAAATGGGTGGCATTAAACTTATATCCATCCATGGAGACAAGCAGCTTGCAGTAATACATGTTTTTCTATGTATACAGGCAATAAAATTACCGGTAATTTAATAAATGTAAGATAGATAACCCCAGCAGAAAAATTCCATAGTGCACCTTTAACTGCCCATTACTGTATCTCTCCAGTGCTAAGATTAGATTAATTTCCCGTCTTGTGTCCTCTGTCCCGTGTCCTCTGTCCCGTCTGACTGTGAGTGAACGGGGAAGGCTGCGCTGGCTCATTGACTGTCTGTAGTGTCCAGGACATGCTGAGCCGTGGACTCTGCCAAGGCGTTGTCGCATCACAGCGTCCTGGCACACAGCATTCAATCATCCCTCATCCTCTCTCCAGACAAGGGCACATCAAGAGGGGCATCATGTAGGGATGGCTTCCATATTAGTTTAGAGACCATTACTTACAGCTCAGATACAATGGACTATGACCTTCTGCTGTTTATTGTAGCAGACAAAGACAGAGGAGCAAGAGGCCCCGTGGCATTTGGTCAGCGAGGTCTCCAATCGCTTAGTAGGCCATGAGTCAATTTAAAATGACAGCCTATAGGAATTTTCTGTTCTGATTTTATGTGGAACAAATACACTAAATTTTAAAGGTTCTATATTACTCCAAAGTGACTTGTGAGCTTTAAGCCCCATTATAATGCTGTTACCTCCTCAAAAACATGCCTGGAGTTGTGTTGTGTTTCATTCACACATGTTTGAGTAACCCTTTATTATTAGTCTGTCTACATCTCCAATGATCAAAATGCTCTGTTCCACCTTGTGATGTCATGAAGCGGTAGTTTTCAAGTTAAGAGCTATCTTTTATCTTTTGCTGAGTAGAGACTCCCAATCCAGGGATGAAATTATCCAAATGAGTATGGAGTTTACAAGCACAATGGAGCGCTTCCTGTATTATCACATGACATCACAAGGTGGAACAGAGAGTTTTCTGTTTGAGAGAAGAACTCAGCCTAAATATGCAGGATTTGTGTGTTAAACGTGTGTGAATGAAAAACACAACTCCAAGTATGTTTTTGATGAGGAAACAACATTATAAAATAGATCAGAAAATAATGTAATATGGGCCCTTTAAAGGTGCACTGTGCAACTTTTCTGGTGCAGGGTTCACCACCTGCTCGTCTCCATGGAGATGTTATTGTTTTGTCTGGAATGTCCTAAACTATCTTATCTTTCATTCATTCACAGGTGTTTTCATTGCTAAAAGTAATACCATGGGAAAACATTAATGAGTGCGGTTGGCCTCATCGCTACACCTGTGTGTCTCCATGGAAATAGATACAGTTAATGTAATACTGTGGGACCTTCCAGGCAAAGCAAATATCGCCATCTGGACAAGCAGCTAATGGACCCTCCAACAGAAAAGTTGGTTGTTCACTTGTTCTTGGCATACTGATGGAGATGTGCCTGGCATTCTGCGCCCACAGCCTACAGCCCACCACAAAAAAAAGAACATTATGAGTATTTGTGTTGAGGCTGGTTCAAACTGGCCTATGTGTGTATGGTGTATGCTGTGGTCCATTCTGTCAGGGAGCAGAGCCAGGAGACATGCTGCTGGACCCAGCGGGACCAGCCTCTGATTAAACGCTCCTCTCTGGGCGGGTGGACAGCTTTAGGCCCTCAGCCAACACCTGTTCAGCGTCACCACGCTGTAGCTAAAGAACATTTGTTTTTATTATGTTTTCATTGTTAGCGCCACCTGATATTTGTTTCCATTTTATAGGCAAAATCAGATTAAAACTGTGTACAATTTCAGCCAAAGAATTGACTGAAATAAAGGGATTACATCTTGAAAAAGCTCTCTTGCTG
>KN478030.1:13305-28099 GCA_000787095.1 Periophthalmodon schlosseri | reverse complement strand
GCAGTACTGCTCGAGAATGTCAGTCCTATAAAAAAAAATGTAATGCTTACGTTTTTACAATTATAATTACTAACTGTTTGTGTTTGTCTATTGTGGTCATGTATGAGTAATTGGAGTGAGGGTTATAAAGTCTCCAGATTACAGTGGATAATCTGGTTTGCTTGGTCTAGATGTTTATGCTTTAGCATTTTATTAGGTTCTAGGTTTGTTTTTAGATGGTTTAGGGCTTCATGTTTTGTTTTTTGTTTGACATGACTTTTCTTTTCACTGTGGCAATGTGGCATGGTGTGAAAAGGGGGAAGTACAAAGTATCCACATTTAGCAATGTGCTTTACTATTACACTTTAATCTCGATGTACTAATGCTAAAGTTAATAACGGTGAATACCAGTAAGTTGCACACACATAGAACACAATAGAGTACATTGTTGTTCAAACTCAAGGACAGGACTGTGTGCTCCTGTGGCCCTGCCGTTGCATGGGAGCTCACGAAGACAACGCTCTGCTGACCAGAAGATCCTCCTTCACACACACAAATGCACACACACACTGATACACACTATAAAAACTGTAAACACACACTCCTCAGGACTCTCCCTCTGTCCTTACTGGAGGGCCCATAGCTATGCTGTTCACTAGCCTAGCTATGCTGTAGCTTTACCTATTTGAGTCTCAATAAAACCTTCTGACTTTAGATTTCAGATTCATGATCCTCTTTGATGCTTACACCAGAAACGAACATCCTTACAGGGGCCACATATTTTCTTCCAGTTGAATTGGCCCATATTACCTTAAGCAGTATTGTACTGCAAGTGTTTGAAAATCTACCTTGATAAAGCCAGTATAAAAGCCAGTATAAAATATTTAGTGTGTCCTATTGAGGATCTAAGCATGAATACAGGTCTAGTGACCCATTCTATCCTGAATATAAATGCACATATTTGAAATGTTAACTGTACTATACCACCATTTTTTTATTTTTTTATTTTTTTTTAACAATTTGTGTGTTTATTTTTAAGTGATATAACATGTTGTGCAAGTTACAGAACAACACTACCTTTCTCAAACTTGCTCCAGACCAAACTTGTTCCAACCATTCACTCCCGTCGGCCAATCACATGTCTCCATAGCGGGGGGGAGGTGCGGTCGTCCAATCAAAGCCCGCGCTGGGCCGTTGGACCCGCCCCCGGTGTGAGCTGGTTTGAACGGGGCTGCGGTGGTGAAAACTCCGCTCCCGGGTCCGGATCCCTCCCTCTCTGCCTCTGTCCGCCTGTCAGGGTGCTGCTGCTGCTCTCTCCCTGCTCGCTGCACACCTCCACGAAAGAACCATGTCCGACAAACTGCAATACAAAGTTGGTAAGTGCGATCTGTGTACAGTTTTCCACATGCTAGCAGCAGCTAAAGGGGCTAAAATCATTCAAATGCAGCTTTACGTGGGCTTACAACTAACGCATGATGTTGCCAATGCGATTTTTTGTTAAAAGCGTGATTTAAGTATGACTACCGCAATCAAAACTCTTATTTGAACAAATTCTCTACTTATTTAGTCGTCAATTTCTTGCTAATGCTCCATAGAATCCTATTAATTTCCGTATTTTCCTGATTTGATTCAACTTGAACACGTCTTTCTTGTTAAAAATCGGGCAACGCATTTCTTGCAAAATGGCGTTTAAGTTTTAACTTTTATAACTGCTTTTATGCAAACTTTGACTCACGTTGTCAATGAATCGACATGTAACAGCCAGCCACACACCCGCTGCAAGCATGGGCTGCTGGAGCCATCGAAAATCCACCCTCGGCGTGTCTGGGGGTTGTAGTTTTTTAACCAAGGTGAAGCCCATAGACTTTAGTGTGTTGCGTGCTCTTGGAAAACTACATTCCCCATAAGCCATAGCGTCTCTCGCCTCTCACGCGTGAGTGACAGGAGCAGATAAAGCCGTGCTAGTAATCGACACTGTCGTAGTAAAATACACGTGGTGGAAGTAACTTGTGGATGAAATGGTGAATTATGTTGTTAAATCATGAGTTTAAAAATGTGAAATAATATTACCTTATTGTAACGTTAATTTGGGCCTAGGAGTTCTTCGGGATTCATTCTTGAATGCCTAGATAAAATTGGGCTGGAGGACAGGTTGGAATTGGCTTGTTCTGGTTTATGGTTAATGTTTCTGTAATTACTGGCCTTATTCACATGAAACAAAAACTGGCACAACGTTCAACATCTTTTTTTCTCAGCATAAATAAACAATAGTGAAACTACTTTGAAAATGTCTTCAGGAAGGGATGCCATTGTTGAATCCCTAAGATGGAATTGGTATTGGTTGAATGATTTAATATGTCAAGTTTGTTGAACCAAACACATAATGATAAAGTTCAGTATTTGAGGATCTTAAAAGCCGCAGCATGTAACTTTTTAGCCATAAAATAGACTAAAATAAAGGCGCTTCTTTCATTTTGGTTGTGTTTATTGTACTGACAAATTAGAAAAAGCATGTGTCCTTACTGCTTGCATCTCCACAAACCTGACTCGTCTTGCTTGTTTTCATGGAAATGTTGCTCCTTTGTTGATAATATTACACAATATGGCCTAAAATGTATATCTCCAAGGAGAAAGTATGATTTTTAACTTTCTATTTCCATGGAATCATGCAAGTAACAAGCCACCTCCAGAAAGTTACATCCTATACCATTTTAAGTTGGGATAGATCCCATATAGTTGCATACACCCCTGCCCTCTACACTAGGATAATGACTTGCTTTGTTTGTTCAGTAAATATTGTACACATACTGCACAACTAACACGGATAAATGGAAAGGAAATGGATGGAACAGGATCAATATTTTTAGAGGGCAGAGTCCAGACCAAAAGATTAAAGTCTTTCATGGACTTTTGGAGCAGCCATATTTAAACATCTTAAAACTGTATGTCAAGAAAATTGACTTGTTGAGTCCTTGTTTTAATCATAATCTCATGTGTTGGATCCTGTACTGTTGGGGCTTAGTGTGTAAGCTGAATGATCATTCGACTTGTCACAGTTAACAAACCACATCCTTTACTCTGCAAACATGAAAAAAAAAAAAGTAGTTTAAACCTATACAAACATGTTCTGAAATGCATGGGATTCTTTTATTGGTTTATCAGTTCGTATTTCAGTCTTCAGTCTTCAGTCCCTCAAACTGTTAATGATCAGCTGTGACTTCTATTTTTAAAACTTAAAACATAAATTGAAAATCTAGTTATGATGTTGACCAGTAAAACTGCTACTAGATATTTGTTCAAAATCTTTCAGTCCTACCAGTATCTATGTATTTTTTTTAATTATGTAAGTGTTCAGTGTGTCCCTGTTGTTGGTGCAGCCCAAAGATCAGGTAAATGTAATTACTTAAAACAGTACACCCCCAAAGGCAGTAACTAATGCACAAGATGCAGGGGATAAGAGCGTCTCTGGTTTGGACAAAGATTAATTATATTGGTAGTAAAAAAATATTAAAGCAAGGATTTGGCATGGATTTTAAAGAGTCTTATGGATGGTTAGTTTGTCCATGGAGGTGAATATTTTCATTTGGAGGGAAACAGGCCAAAGATGGAATTAACTGGTAGAGTTTACATTGGCGTACTAGGTCAGCTTTGTCCACTGAAAAAAGTATAAGAAGGTCACTAAATGCTATCCAAAGCTTTTTGGTCCCTCAATTTATGTTTATATACAAAGTTTGTGAAATGACCAACTCTTATATGTGAATTTCCAATTTGCATTAACTGCTCTTAGGGAGAGTTGTGTAATAGGTTTACAAAAACATATTGGTAATTTTTAAGAGCCCATATTATACCATTTTCTCATAATTTCCTCATCAAAAACATACCAGCAGTTCTTCTTTCAAACAGAAAACGCTCTGTTCCACCTTGTGACGTCATGTGGTAATACAGGAAGTGCTCCACTGTGTTTTTAAACTCCATACACTTTCAGTAAAATCATTTGGATAATTTCAGCCCTGGAATTTCCAATCTCTATTGATTTAAAGGTAAAAGGTAGCTGTAAACATGAAAACTACCACTTAATGACATCACAAGGTGGAACAGAACATTGTGAGGTTTGAAGCTGTAGACAGATTGGAGTAACCCTTTATTATTAAACGTGTGAAATGAAACAAAACACAACTTCAGGTATGTTTTTGAGGAGTTAACATTATCACAAGGGTCCATTTAATATCTGATTACTCCAAATTGGTTTTATTTTTAATACATATATTTATACATAGATCTGTTTTGGTTAATATCTACTCAGTACTTGATGTTGTAAATTTAGCATGACCTCTCCAAAACAATCTTTTTTTTTTTTTTTTTTTTTTTTAATGGAGCTCCCACCTTAAAAATGGGATTAATTTGAAATTGAAAAGCTGTATTTTTGGTCAATAAAATGTTAAGTCAGTAGTAATCAATGATAACCAGTGCTCTTTTATTGGTTGTATTGAATATTCCTCCTCACGTTTGTCTGCTCTGTGGGGCATGTTCAAAGCCTCTAGAGTTAATCAACGCCTTGTAGTAGATAACTCGAGCCAAAGTCCATGGACACAGCTTTTCACCTCTGCCACAAAAATGATTCTGAATCAAAGAATGAGCCACAACTGAAAGAAATGTATATGCAATCTGTGTCACCATGACTCGATTCAAGTATACAACATGATAATCCACATCATGCATTGTTTGAGCTAGATTTTTAAACCCAGTGCTGCTATTTTTAGGGCAGGGCACTTGACTTGACTGACTTATTGAAATAAATGGACATTATGACTAAGCAATATGACAAAACAATTTGAGCACATTTTCTTTGTAATATTTATCGATCTCTTTTTTTTTTTTTTTGACAATATTTATTTACAAATGTAAGCTACAGTATGTAACTTTTCATGGAAATAAAAAACCATACTTCAGAACATTCCCAATGGAAATGGATGAGTTATGTCAGATGTGGAAAAATTATTAATGGTCACATTTTTTCCAAGTCTGAATTCCACTCCAAACCACATGCTTTTTACTGACCGAGGATTGGTTGTAGACCTCTCCATTTAAAATTGACAATTGGCAATGACTCAACCTCCAGTAAAAATTAAAGTTATATCACAACACTACTTGTTGAATTAGTACCTTTTTATGCATGTGGAATGGGAGGATTTGGCAGAGATTGAATCAATTAAAAAAACAAAAACAAACTACAAAATTTCGTGTTTCTTTTCA
Organism: Periophthalmodon schlosseri; assembly: GCA_000787095.1. NCBI lineage: Eukaryota > Metazoa > Chordata > Actinopteri > Gobiiformes > Gobiidae > Periophthalmodon > Periophthalmodon schlosseri. Next base: position 22,867 of record KN478030.1, on the reverse strand, counting down.
AAGCTCAAAATGCCTGTCCCCCATTTGTTTATCTGTTGGTGATACATGAAGCTCCTTTTTAAAAAATAAAATCAATAAAAAAAAAAAACACAAAAAAACAGAACATGACAATTACAGATACTGTGTTTTTAAACGTCTTATTTACCCTCACCAAACTAATTGTTTTGTGCTCAGATTTCCCTCACAATGCATATAACCACTTTGATGCTGGTAGCCACAATTTGTAGCTTGATTAGAACCACTAAAGTCTCTATACTAAAATCATTAGTATAGCCATTTGTATGGTTTGCCAATAAAAATGGAGGCTAGAAGAAACAAAAACTACAAAGTTCAGAAGGTACTGGGGGCACAGGGGTTTTGTTTATAAGGATCATCTAGTTACCTTTACATTGCATTTAACCATTGTTCAGACTCCCAATAATGAAGTAAGGATAGTCTTATGGTAAAGTGCTCCTTGAGGCGTTGCAGCCCCCCCTTGTGGAGGTGCTGTGTCATTAGGAGCATAGAGAGAAGGTGGAGGTCTGCACTGGGACTCTGTCTGAAGAGAGTTCTCAGAGTGAAATCGACACCGACAAACAGATTTACTTTTCTGATTGACATATGAGACTAAAGTCATTTCCTCCAGTTAATGTCATTCATTCTTCATTCAGGCGTTGTACCTGATTTTTACTGTCTTAAAAATGTGAAAAAACAGAACTAGTTCATTTTAAACTTTACCTTTATGCATTCTGGGCATCCTAATTATTCATCATGAGTTTATGTGTTATGTTCTCACAACATTCAGAGACAAGAATTTAGTGACGGTAAACTCTTCAACAACTAGCATGCTAACATACACTTCATTATCTCACAATAAAACCTTTCTAATTAGATGCAGACAGAACACAGCGCTCTTATTTTAACCTCAAGAGCTGCTTATACAGTAGCAAACTCAAATACAAACAATCAGGTACAGGCTCTTTTTTTCAATAAACTATTTGTTCATTTATGAATTAAATCTTTGTTAATGCTTTATAAGGGCTAATTGAGGTGTAGTCAGTGTCACTCATAGTTTAATGGTTCGTTCCTCCTTGACCCCTCCTTCCTGTCCCTCACAGCCGACATCAGCCTGGCCGAATGGGGGCGCAAGGCCATCGACATCGCGGAGAACGAGATGCCGGGCCTGATGAAGATGAGGGAGATGTACGGAGAGTCCAAGCCCCTGAAGGGATCTCGTATTGCGGGCTGCCTACACATGACCCTGCAGACCGCCGTGCTCATCGAGACCCTCACCGCTCTGGGGGCTGAGGTATGGGGCAAGTGTAATTTAGAGATTCACCTGTCAGTAGGACTAAATAGTCAAAAATACTTTACAAAGGCTTGACCGAAAACTTAAAACTTAAAGACTTAATTGATGCGCTGCAACAATCAAATGGATTAATTGACTAATCGTGTTGTTTAGAATACAGAACAACCGATGGACGATATGTAGGGATGATTTATATTATTTTCTCCAAATTGTGTTATTTAAATTTACTACAAACTCACCCCAAGCCCTTTTTTTACCATAAACCTATAAGACATAAGTGTAAGTTGCGTTTTGTGCAATTATGTTTTCATATTAACGTGTTAATATAAAGCTTTGTGTGTATTTTTTAGGCAGCTGGTTGACCAAAAACAAAATATCGGCCTGTACTGGAGATTTAAGGCCGATAGCAGATGCGCTAAAAAGGCCAAATACCTGCCAATCAATCTACAGGCCAACTGATCTATCGGTCTATCTCTACAGCACATATTTTGTCTTGGTTCACCTTCTTCACATAAGAGCAACTAAAGTGAAATCACTTTGCAACATAAAAAAAATCTAATTCTAATTGCAAAATAAGAATGCATTTGTTGACGGTCCGAGTTCGATGGACAATAAAGGAATTTCCTGGGAAATACAGAAAAGCACAGACCGAGACTAACACAAACACTAAGAAACGAAAAAGATGAAGCAGACTGGATGAAGACCCGACCAACACCCCCTGGTTCCTTTGTCCTTCTGCTCTTATACCCCAAAATAAAGTCCCTCCCAGGCTATGCCTAGGCTATGTTTTTTCCTCTTCACTTAGAACTTTAAAGGGCTGTCATATCCATGTGTTACTGTCTGGTCTTCTCGTGCACAGGGCTTGTGGAATGCTTGCACCCCTGAGTTGCTAGTATGCAGGTGTAAAACTCTGACCTTGGCTTAATAAAGCTGCTGCTATAACCATAACTTCAGTATAATGTAATATGTTAATGAGCCGGTTTAATCCTTCATTTTTCCAGGAGTAGATCAGTGTGGAGAACGTTTCATTGGTGGTCAAATGGACTATTTTTGTGAACCAGAAGCCATTTTCAATTGATGGAACTGGCTTGAAATTTATCCTAATCGAAGTCCAATCCCCAAAGGAAGGAGTTTGAGTGAAACTGCCCCGCCTATAACATCATTATGCGTTGCACAATAGGGATATAATGGCCTGTTTTTCTGTATCTGTTGATCTGCATTTTCGATTTGGATTTTTTTCCATCCTACTGAAAAAATAGACAGGTGGACTTCAGGTACAGATTTCAACATGGCAGAGTACTTAAATGAGCCAAGTGTTTGTGAGGCTTATTACAGAGCTTTCTTAGTCAACAGCAGCGTCTTCTCCGTCTGTGGCCGAGCATAGAGCGGTGCAAGGGCTGAATTAGCGGAGTTTATGCAAGTGAAGCTGTGATTGCCCTAAAAGCTTTTGTTTTCATTCTTGTATGAAGTTGGGTTTTTCCAGATAGTTGTATTGTCTAATGTCTCAATTAAACTTTTACTGCGTTACAAACTCTTTGTGCAGAGATCGACCGTGTTCGGAAACCTTCGGGAAAAACTCACTATATTGTGGGATACCTCATATCTCCTTAGCGCTGGTTAGGAAGCTCCTGAGGTTCCTATGCGAAAGGAGCTATGAAAGAAAGCATGCAGGCTCCTTTTCCTAACTCAGCGGAATATTCAGACAGTCCTTATCATGGCAGACAGTGACGCACATTCGGTTTGTTTTAAGGAGTTAGGAGCTTCATGACCGATTTGACGAATTCAGAGCGAGCCTGTTTGTCCCGAGCTCTTCGCACAGGATCTTATCTCTCTGCAGTTCAAGCAGGAACAGACTGGTCTCTGTGCTCTCTGCTCTAGAAGAACTCTAAATACATCATGTTTACACCCTGTTGACCTGTGGGGGAGTCGGCACAGGGCAAAATTTAAATGTCCTATAACTGCTCCAAAACCTGTTTAACCTTCTGTTGGTCTGCAAACGTAGCACCTTACTTAAAATACAGAGCTCTTTCTTAGGCTTGTTTAAAGATTAGATAACTGCTTGTTGACTCAGGACTCAGTGTTTACTTTTTAACTTGTCTAAATTTGGGCAAATGTACAACTAAAATTCAACTCAATTTTGAGCCCTGTACTTTTGTTGAGCAAGAATGATTGAATGATTGACTGCTCAAACCACTAAAACGTAGTTGACATAAATATATTTAAAATTTTACAAAAAATCTTGCCTTTTTTGTGAAGGCTATAATTTTACTTTATGGTTGGACACGGGCTGTGGATATGACATATGTTATAATATTGAAGCGCTCCTTGGCATTGCGGCCCTCCCTTGTGGAGGTGCTGTCATTAGCACAGAGAGAAGGTGGAGGTCTGCACTGGGACTCTGTCTAAAGAGACATCTCAGTGAAATACACACTAACAAATGAATCTCCATAGAAGATCAGTACAAGCTAATTTGACATAAAAAGTTTTGAACTGTTTTGTTATTTTGAGTAATTACATTTAACAACCATTTCTGTTACATAAATCAAAGTACAACTGTAAACAATTGCAAACAGGTGAACAAAGTTATTCCTCATTTAGCTTTTTATAAACTCATTGCTGTGAATAATTTGAATGCTTAAGTGTCACAGTCACAGTCACAGTGAAGCTAACAACTAGCATGCCAACCATGCAATTCCAGATTCTCAGACAATAAAGTGCTCTATAATTGGATGCAGACAGCACACAGCAGACTTATTCTGACCTTAAAAGATCCTTATACAGTATATCTGTACAGATGGAAATTTAGCTAAAATACACATGGAAAAAAATGTAGTGTTTCTGTTGGCTCTGATATGGCCCTGACAATTTAAATGACAGTTTCATAACATGTAAAATGTCTCTTGCGTGTTGTTTCGTGCAGGTGCAGTGGTCGAGCTGTAACATCTTCTCCACTCAGGACCACGCTGCGGCTGCCATTGCTAAATCTGGCGTCCCAGGTAATCTTAATCTGGATTAATGCACTAGTTTTAATCTCACTGGTAAAAGAAATGACTCCCATGTTTAACTTGTCACTTAGGCTCAGAAAGTGAATCACAGAAGTCATCATATAAAGTACCAATCAATTTAGATTAGCTGGTTGTTGTGGCCCTTGTGCAATTCCCATTGGTGAGATTGATTTTGAGTCATTTTAACTATATAGAAAAATATGAAGTATGACAGTGTATGCAATTGTAATGTTATATTTGTCTTATACAGCTTTTACTGCCCATTGTCTGCAAAATGACAGGACCCCCTAGAGCTGTGCAGTTAGTCAAATTTATCATCATGATTTCAGTTATTACTCTATTTAATCACAGAAATGTTCGTATCAACAATAAAAGGCGCTGTACCTGATTTTTATTGTCTTAAAAACATGAAAACCAGAACTAGTTCATTTGAAACAGTTTGGTCCAAAGTTATTCCTCACTTGTCTTATACATTCTAAACATCCAAATTATTCACCACAATGAGTTTATAAGCGCTTTTTACAGGCCAAAGCCGAGTTTTGACGGCACAGTGATGCTAACAACTAGCATGTTAACAGCGCACTTCTTGATTATCGAGCAATAAAATGATTCATAATTGGATGCAGATGGTACACAGTGGACTTGTATTGTATAAGCAGCTCTTGAGGTCAAAATATTAGTACTGGGGCAAGATGAATTTTGCTCAAATACATGTGAAAAATATCAGGTACAGGCCCAAAACATCAGTGACAAATTTCTCTACAGGTTTATTATGACTGTATAGAAGTAATTATTTGAAATTACCGTGGTTGAAATTATGAGCCATATAATTATGATTACGATCGAGCCCTAGGAACCCCGTGTGCTCAACTTGCTGAATGTAAAAATGCCAATGTCTTGCCTTGCGGTTGCCCTAGAAGTTATTATTTTTAGAAGTTAGTGGTAAGTGGTATTACTAGTAGCGGTAAATGATGAATAGTGAATAGTGCTCCTTGAGGCGTTGCAGCCCCCCCTTGTGGCGGTGCTGTGTCATTAGGAGCATAGAGAGAAGGTGGAGGTCTGCACTGGGACTCTGTCTGAAGAGAGATCTCGGAGTGAAATCGACACCGACAAAATATTCTAACCCTACAATGGACTACATTTACATCATGCTTTTTTGCCTCGAGTTTAGTCCTAAAGTCCACATGTTGTTGTACAGTGTATGCGTGGAAAGGGGAGACGGATGAGGAGTACGTGTGGTGCATCGAGCAGACCCTTTACTTCAAGGACGGACAGCCCCTCAACATGATCCTGGACGATGGAGGAGACCTCACCAACCTGGTGCACACCAAGTACCCCCAACTACTCGCAGGTACTACTACTACTGATAGAGGTGGAACGAGACAATTTCCACAACGTGAGACATGAGATTGGATCCACGAGAACGAGATGAAAGAGATTTCAACAAAAATTATTAATGGTGCAATGCTGTTTTATTTATTTTATTGAATATTTTTTTGTTGTCAACCTACTTAACTAAAAATATGTATATCAGGTTTAACTTATAAAGTATTAACAGCATTCAAACACTAGATGGAGACATTGATCTAAAACATTCAAATCATTCAAAACTCCTCTCTCTAAATGTGGAATTTTGCTGAATAGGGAAATATCATTCTGTTCATATTTGTTAAATGGAGATGGACAAATAATGGAAATGTTCAAATTATATTCAATTGCATGAATTGATACAACTGGACACAAGTCATAACAGCCTGATACAAATCTCCATGTAGTAGCAGTGTTATTGTGTGTATGATTGAATAAAGTGCTCCTTGAGGCGTTGCAGCCCCCCCTTGTGGAGGTGCTGTGTCATTAGGAGCATAGAGAGAAGGTGGAGGTCTGCACTGGGACTCTGTCTGAAGAGAGATCTCGGAGTGAAATCGACACCAACAATGTGCTAATTCAAAACGTTGTATTTGCAATAGCAGGCAATGGAAGACCGTACGCCTGAAAGATTTTTGAGATGTTTTTATGGTGGTTTAGACCTCCACATGTTCAGATTTCATGTCTTTTCTCTAATGTTGATGCTCTTAGCACAAGAATCGCATGCATTTCAGAACTGCTAAACTGAGTGTTACAAAGGTGCTCTGTACAATCAGGCTGAATCTTAATATAGCTTTCTTGGTAAAATATACCAATAGATGCAAAAATATTAGATGTAAATTGATTATTTTCAAAATCATGGTAGTAATGATATTGAGGAGATTCTGCGGTGATTGTAGATTCAGGATTTATTCAATATGACGGCTTACTAATTGGACACATTTTTTAGCAAATTTTTGTTGATGGATTGCAAAGATGTTAGACTAAATATTGCTTTTTTATGGTTTGAGGAATCCGTGGTGTGTCTGAGGAGACCACGACAGGAGTCCACAACCTGTACAAGATGATGAAGACTGGAGACCTGAAGATCCCAGCCATCAACGTCAACGACTCTGTTACTAAGGTATTATTTAGTGTTAATTTTAAAACCATCCAGAGCGGCTTTTCAGTTTCAACTGCTTTTTAATGCCTTATCAGACTTATCAGAATATACAGTAATTGTTGAGTTGGTGTAGAGCAGGACACTAAATGGACAGGTCTTTTTCAATTTGTATTGGATTAGTCTGGGTCCATACAAGTACAACTGATGAAAGCATGTATCATATGTATCACAGGCTAGTTTCCATATATAAAAAGGGACAGTACATATTAATGACTACTTTACTTTACTACTTTAATACTTTAGTTAAATAAATAAATTAAATGTACACTTTCTCAAATACATTTACTTCAGTCAGCATTTAATATAGTGAATGAAAGTTTTATTGATTTTAGTTAGTTTCTAATTTTTGTGGTTCTATCCTTTTGAAAATACCAGTTTCTTGAACCACAACATCTACTTGAGCGGTGGTATTTTCAAGTGCTTGAGTACAACTGTTTTTTGTTTTTTGTTTAATCCTGCTAATCCAAATAATTAGCTACATATGACATGAGGTAAGGAGCTCGGAGTTTTCAAATGTATCTTTCTGTCTAATAAGCCTAGTAAAATGTTATGAAAAGTTATTCTGCCTGGGTTGTATATTTAGTCCTGACTGAGTATTGTTAAAAATTTGTTATTGTGACAGGCCTAACCCAAATCACATGGGAAGTTCAATATATCGCTGAAGTAAATGTAGACGATAAACAAAATACTGAAACAAAATACTGAAACTAATTTATGCCACTGACACAATAACCCAAGAGCAGATTTAAACCACAAAAACGATTCTAAATCTACAATATTGTTAAAAAAAAAAACAACATGAGCTGCAATAAACAGCAGAATGAAACACTTGAGTACTTTGTATCTATAATGAGTCATAGAACTTAATTCAACTTTTTACGGCTTAAATATTTCCCAGTAGTGCAAAGAAAATGTACACATGATAAATATTGACTCCAAAAAAAATACTGTTCTAGCTTTCATATATTGAACAATAAGTTGATATAATAATTATCGTGACAGGCCTGTGGGTCGTATATTTATTCCTTACTCTATTGTACCCATGTGATTTCAGAGTAAGTTTGATAACCTGTACGGCTGCCGCGAGTCCCTGATCGACGGCATCAAGCGGGCCACAGACGTGATGATCGCGGGGAAAGTGGCTGTGGTGGCCGGGTACGGAGACGTGGGCAAAGGCTGTGTGCAGGCCCTCAGGGGGTTCGGAGCCAGGGTCATCGTCACGGAGATCGACCCCATCAACGCTCTGCAGGCTGCCATGGAGGGTGAGACACTCTAACTGCTCAACCATTCCCCGCCACAATAACTCTACTGCAGGATAATCCCAGTACATTTCATTAAGTCAACCATCTCATATCTCATAGTTTTAATAATTTGACCAACTAGCATAAATGGGAACTAATAATGTGTTTGTCTGTAGGGTATGAGGTGACCACGATGGATGAGGCCTGCAAAGAGGGAAACATCTTTGTCACCACCACTGGCTGTGAGGACATCATCTTGGGACAGTAAGTCATGTTTGGAGCTTTTAACCATCTTGTCCCCTCATCAAAAACATACCTGGACTTGTATTTTACTTAATACACATTCGTTTAATTAATCCATTAATCCAAAGTAGTCTTCTGAGAACTCAAAAATGCTGTTTGGATTTTTACCTGTGACGCAACAATCCAGGCAAAATGCAGACTTATCCTGTGCAGTCCATAAACCATCACCGGACTTGTTCTGCAGTCACAACGAATGCATGGATCTGATGGCATAGCATTCACGGGGCCTAAGTGTTTAATTTGTTTAATTTCTCATTGTCCATTCCCGTTGCTGACAGCAGATGGAGCTCCAACGCCTAAATTTATAAAGTGTTTTCCAAATATAGACATTATTTAAGTTAGAAAATGTGGAATACTTATCCCATGGTGACCAAAGGCATGTTTTATAGACAATTAAGGCCATAATGTGTTTTTTTATTTTGTCAGTCATTTTGAGCAGATGAAGGATGACTCCATTGTGTGCAACATCGGACACTTCGACTGCGAGATCGACGTGAGCTGGCTCAACAAGAACGCCGCCGAGAAGATCAACGTCAAGCCACAGGTGAAAAAGCATCTGCTCAAATGCATGATCAGGAAGAGTATGGACCAGTAGTGCTCATTGAGGCGTTGCAGCCCCCCCTTGTGGAGGTGCTGTGTCATTAGGAGCACAGAGAGAAGGTGGAGGTCTGCACTGGGACTCTGTCTGAAGAGAGATCTCAGAGTGAAATCGACACCGACAAATGAATCCAAATCTTATGTTGATAATTAGGGGTTGATATCTGAATGGTTGCACAATGGGTAAATATTGAAGTAGACGTGGTCTGATAACCGACATGTGCCTGGCTGTTATGATTAATGACAAATACACTGAAATACTTACCTATGTTGAAATGTTTTTTAGCTGCAATATAATTATGTTCTACTGTATTGCTCTATTTCCATTTTGACAGTAAAAAGGTACACTCTAACTTTTCTAATGGAGGGTCTACCGCTTTGTGTATCCCTTGTCTCCAGGGAGATGTCCCTTTGATAATAACATTGCTATTATTTTTACAAAAGGGAAGGGTAAATGAGATCTTTACTTCAACATAACAAAAAATTGTGGCCTTGCTGTGGCTTGGAAGGCTAAATATCGATTATCGGCCACAGCAGCCAAATATTGGAAATTGAATTGAAAATTGGTATCGGCTCAGAAAATCCATATTGAACCATCCCT
>KN478030.1:0-13295 GCA_000787095.1 Periophthalmodon schlosseri | reverse complement strand
GGACCGTTATCGTCTGAAAAACGGCCGCCACATCATCATTTTGGCCGAGGGTCGTCTGGTCAATCTGGGCTGTGCTATGGGCCACCCCTCCTTCGTCATGAGCAACTCCTTCACCAACCAGGTACACTTTAGAAATGAAGCCTAAACAAAAGGGGATTGAAAATGCACCTGTTGTGTATGTGGTGGTTTTAAAGGGTTAAGTTTTTTTTTTTTGTTTTTTTTTTTTTCCTGCAGGTTCTGGCTCAGATTGAGTTGTGGACAAACACTGACAAATATCCTGTTGGAGTCTACTTTTTGCCAAAGAGGGTCAGTAGACACCACATGCTGCACTACAATTGTTCACATTTAAACTTGAAATTATGCAGGTTATCAACGGCCAATATTTTTTTTAGACATGACCTACATCTCACTTTTCTCCTCTTGTTCTTCTACTTAACAATTTGGCTGGCTCGAAATAGGCTTAAATATACAAGCTTGAGGCAGGCAATTGGCAATGGCAATACTTTTCTGATTCTGAACCAATACACAAAATCCACAAACTAGGCATTTGTTACGGTGATATGGAGTCAGAATCAGAAAACTTGACTGGTCCTTTGAGTATATGCCATATTCAGCTCACATGAGTTCAGGGACCATTTTTAAAAATATTAAAATAAGAGAAAAACCTTAAGCAGAGTTAAAAATTCTTATTGTGGAAGGAATAAAAGACTCGATAGTGATGCCTTTGGATCAGAGGCATCTGTAAACGCTCTCTGGTCTGGGTCAGTGATCTGGCTGGCTTTCCTGGTGTAACTTGTATCGAATTTCAAAATTTGTTATTGTGACAGGCCTAGTTATATTGCTGAAGTAGATAGACAATAAACAATAATGTAAAGGAAAAATTAACTTGTGGAGATGTACTTTTTGTCCATTTGACATGTCAAAGCCACTAATTCAATTCCATGTATTTTTCACAATGGTCAACATTATATAAGGCACATGCATACACACAGGTAACACATACACATGCACATTTACACACTCATATGTATGCCAGTATATAAGTGACACTGAGAAACATGGACACCCTGAGAAACTGTAAGCTTATGGAATGGGGTCCATCACCACTGTACACGCCAAACAATTTGAGGACTTGGCAGATACTTTTTGAGTTTGACATGCTAATCACTCCTTTGAAGATGGTGAGGTACAGATCTTAGCCAAAGAAATGAAATGGTTTGAGAGGGGAGTTAAAAAGGCAATTTTTGTTCCAATGATGACTCCATAGTTCAGCACATTATCTTGGAATAACGGTCCAATCTGGATGTGACTTGTTGGTGTGGTTAAGGGTGGGAAATATTAGGACTGTATTTGACCAAGAATTTCTTTCGACTAAAGATGTGCTGACGATCGTTTCTTCAACTAAAGAGGGGTGACAAAAGCTCTCAAAACTATTGCATATCTATGTATCTGACCCAATCTGCACTCACGAGACTACACCTGCTTGGGAGTTCATGCAAAAACAACTATTTATGCAGAAAAAAGTACTAGGACAGTGTATTTATATAAAGACAGATTAAATTTGTGAATCATGAGTTTAATCTGACTTTTTACAGGTAAACACCAACAAATACAAAAACATCTTCAGATAACCCACTCTCACTAACTTTTTCTTTCTGCTGTTGTCCCATATAAATCCTTATAATCCAAATAAAATGATTATTCAACTATTACAAATTTTGGTTCATCCACAGATTAATCAACTAAATGACTAAAGGTCTACAGCCCTAGTTACAGTGTTCTCCATTTTGGCTCTTGTACTAAATACAGCAGGCTACACATGTAAACACGTGGTTTGGTCCTGTTCCTGACTCTTCTAACTTGCATTTTCCTTCTTTCCTCAGCTGGACGAGCAGGTAGCAGCAGCTCACCTGGACAAATTGGGTGTGAAGCTCACCAAGCTGTCGGACAAACAGGCCAAATACCTGGGACTGCCCAAAGAGGGACCCTTCAAACCGGACCACTACCGCTACTGAGCACCCCCACCCCGGAAACCACCAGAAGTACCAACGACCAGAGGAGAGGGAGAGGAGAGAGACATGAGGCAGGGCCAGGGGGACACCACAGGGACGGGGGCCGAGCAAAAAATGCGCATTAAGTTTTAGTCAGATCAAGGTAGGACAAGATGTTATTGGTCATAGATAATATAAAGATACTTTTCAATGGTAAAAAATGTGAAAATAAACTTGCTTGCTTGATCTTTGGTAGTTTAATACCATACTGTGTCTTATACTGTGAAACATTCTAGGCAATGTTGCTTTATATGTCAAAAGACGTACTGTGGAAAATCATGATTTTTGACTGAGCGGGATCGCCTCTCCACGGATCTGACTTATAACTTGTCATGCCATTAAACCTGGTAAGCAGTTGGCGTAACCAGGACATGTAGATAACTCAGACTACACAAGAAAAAATCCGCAGTGTGCCTTTAGTTATGGCCAATCATTGCAAAGTTGTGGGATATCAAATTGACTACTATGACTTTATTCTATTCAAGCTTGGAAGAAAAAAAAAAATTCAAGTTGTCATTAGAGCTCGTCTTTCTGGTAGCCACAAAAATGCTAACCACAGTTTTGCTCAGGCTGGTCACATCTCATGACATAGAAAATATATTTGGAACATGGAAAGATTTTTAAGCAGTTATTTGCTGCTAAAATGCAAGACTTGGTTTCATAACTTTGTGTATCTAGTTCTAGCATGGTTAAAAAATTTAGACCATTTAAATTATTGTTACCTTTTCAACTTGCTCTGGCCATTCACTTTGTCTCTCCACCCATCCCTCCCTCGTCTTCGATATATTTCATTCCCTGAGGATCTAAGTAAGCTTTTTCAGAGACCATTTGGTGTTGTTGCTTTTGGTTACACTGGTTTAACAAAAAGCACTTAAATTGAGGTAAAGAACGCTGCTTCTCAATGAATTTCAAAACGCCAACGGTCAGTTAAGGTGATTTTAAAAAAAGTCTTATATTCTGTTTTTTTTCTTTTATGTAATTATTTAATTTGACTTGAAGGGCCAAAATTGCAGTGCCCCTCCTTTAGAATCTTGAGCAAATCGGATAGTGTTGCTGGGTGTGGACGCTAGGGGGCGGTGTTGAGTTGGTTTCAAACGGTTACAGTGGGGTTCAGAGATCAACTGTTAAGATGTAGCTTGATGAAGTGTGGAATAAAAAAAAGTGTTGACTCTAACTGTGTACATTGTGTTTTGTACATAAAATGAGTCATGCTAAGCTAACGTGGGGCGCATGGGAAAACTGGGCCACATCTTTGGTCATTTATATTCATGCTAACAATTGTAAATGGTGGTTAAAAACATCTATAGACCAAGTAATGAGAATCAACCCTTTCAAACATGTTATTGAAGAGCTACAAAATAAGTTTGCAAAAATGTAACTAAAAATATAAATTATATTTCTAATGTTTTCCTGCCGTGTTAAGACATGAGTGTGTAAGCTGGACTATTTTGTTTTTACTGATCTTGTATCACCCCTTTGCCAAGTCGATTTTGTTTTAATGACTAAAACGCACCTACAATCAGTCAATTCTAGTTACAAATAAAATGAAATATGGTACTATAATATTTTTCCCTATGCCAGTCTTGAATTAAATCTACGCATTTAAAAGGTGTACTAACGTCTCTGGAGGGTCCACCATCTGCTTAAACTTTTATCATCTCCATTGAAAGTAGGTGCACGCCACCAGGTCAAGTTACAGGTCCCTCACAGTAGGACTGCATGTTTTTCAAGGTTTATTATAGCAAAAAAAAAAGATTCATTTAATGATTGATTAAAGCAGACGTGAGCATTTTTATTTATATTTTTTGTAATGATTATAAGCAAGACAAGTTTATTTGTATAGTACAATTCGTACACAAAGTAATTCAAAGTGCTTTACAGAATAAGAAAGACGTTAAAATCACAATACAACAAATCAAAACATAAATAATCACAAAATTAACATTAAAAAAGAGAGCAGAATAAAAGCCTTCAGTCATGTTGCACAGCTAAACAGAACCGTTTGGAGCCTGGATTTAAACATTGTCAATGTAGAGGCCTGTCTCACATCTTCAGGAAGACTGTTCCAGGTTTTAGCTGCAGAAAACTGAAACGTTGCTTCCCCATGTTTAGTCCTGACTCTGGGCACCAGCAGGAGGCCGGTCCCTGAAGTCCTCAGAGTGTGAGATGGTTCAAATGGCACTAACATGTGGGAGATGTACTTTGGTGCTAGGCCATGGAGAGAGCGTATATTGTAGTCTAGTAATAGGTTACAGTAGCCTACATATTTTGCAGGAATTTATTTTTAAGCATTTTGTTCATTGCGTTGGTCTGGCCTTCTGTCACATGCATGGATTCAAATGTGGACCTCTGTAAAACATAATTGGATTAAATCAAAGCTCATAAAATCTTCATTGGGACATGCATGTGCCAGACCCTCACCAGAAAAGTTACAAAGTGCATCTTTAAAACGTGATTTGACCTGAGCATTTCTATCTTCATAAAGAAACTTGATCATATTAGCAGCTGCCCAACTGCTACTTAGGTGGTCCTTATAATCTGGCGTATTCCTCTTGTTTTAGACGAGCTATATATCCATTCATTGTCCATAAAAATTTGAAACGAAGGCAAACAAGGAAGTTTACAAGGTGGAAACTTTAGACCTTTTAAACAAAATCAAAGGGTGCCCAAATGAAGTTAAATAAGAACCACATAGGCCTATAAAGTTTACAGGAGAATGCTGTAATGTTACTGAGCAGCTCGGATTTACTCTGGTAACAGTAAAACAAGCAACAAAACGATTTACAAAGGATCCAATTCTACACGTTTCCCCCTGTAACGATTTGAACACAATGTGAAACCCAACGCAGACAGAGAGAACATATTAAATCTTATATGACAAACTATATCAAACGCTACATGGTTTGGCACAGGTGGTCCCCGTTACGAGAAATCTGAAAAAGCGTCATATGTGTCCACATCAGTCTAGTTCATTTGTTCTGTTCTGTTTCACTGTAAAAACCTGCACATAAGGATTTTTTAATGTGTGTGGACTGTAGGAAACATACTGTGTTGGACATGGGGACATTTTATTGTATTTTAATTGTAACGTTAATGATGAACTGTTAGTCTTATAATGTCATTGCAATGGAATTTGCATTTTTAATGTGTGTTCACCTCCCGAGGGACTGCACCTGCTCAGGGACTGCAGATGGAAAGTAGCAGTAACTAAATCTGATACAAATCATCTTTTCTTTTGTAAGATTAATGAATGTGTACATGGTCCCTGACAAATAAAGAATAAAGAAAGAAAGAAACAGACTCGAGGTACTGTACACAAGTAAAAGTACAGCTACTAAATGTTACCACTAGAATAAAAGTATGAAGTAGTGGTTCATGAAATTTGTGAGAGGGAGTATTTGTAACAGAAGCTAAAAATGCTGAATGTTAACCCTCACTTGATTGTGTGGGTGCTCTCCTTCCTGACAGAGCAGGTCAGCTCAGTCAGGACCACCTCAGCTGGAAGTCTTCAAGGGTCAGTGGTCTCTCCCGTCCTCTTCACACGATACACGAATGACTGTAAAAGTGGAACACCAGACATACACTGTTTGAAATACGCAGATGATGCAGTAATGGCTGACACAAGCACTGACGGGCATCTACGAGCAGAGCAGCAGGACTTCGCTGGCTGCTGCAGGGAAAACCACAACCACAAGAAAACCCAAAAACAAAAGAGATAGTCTTCACTTTGCTCGTATCCCCCCAGACCATCAGGCAAGTATTTAGGGCCGATTATTGACTATAAACTGAGCTTCAAAAAACACTGACCGGATCTTTAAAAAGTTTCAGCTGCGTCAAGTTCTGTCCGGTCAACACTAACGTTCACATTCTGACGTTGGCTCCCTGAGTGAGGTGACTAAGGGTCCCCTTCATCAGGTCATCAGATCATCAGGTCATCATAAGGTCAAAATCATTGGAGTACCGCAAGAACACGTTGGATCTCTCTTCCAAACTCTGGCTTTAAAAAGGGCTCAGTGATCTCCTCAGACTCTTCTCACTGCCTCCATGACCAGTACAGACTGCTCCCAGCAGACTTTTGCACCAGCACTAAAGGAACGAGTATATGGGCCTCTTTTAATTACTACCCTCTACTGTTTTTTTATCTGTATATTTATATTGTCTCTTTTAACCAATGCTATCAGTGGCCCTTGATTTTATGTATGCCTTGTATGAATGTGTCAGACCACAAATGAAGTTCCTTAACGAGAAAAAATAAAGTTCTTTGAATTGATTTGAATTGAACTGTTTGGACATAACCACCAATTCAAAATTTCAAGTTAAAGCTACACCTCTACCTTTCTGGAGGCGCCATGTCTCCTGCATGATCCATGGAAACAGAAAGTTAAAACCATACGTCGGAACATTCTTTATGGAGATAGATTAGGTTTATGCAGTATTGTGTGGAATATTATAACCAAAGGAACAACATCTCCACGAAAACCTCCTCTGGGACAAATAAGAGATGCAATCCTGCTCACAGTACAGACTCACATCTTTTTTTTTAGTTTTTTTGGTGCAATAAACACTGAAAATATGATTTTATTTGACTCATGGTGGGGCTTTAATATAATTGAAAAGGACAAAACATGAAATGGTGCCCCAAACCTATAACCAAAGAATAGATCACAAAATTTAGAAAAAGTAAATTAGCTGAGGTGATGCAAGAACCACAAGTGTACGAAACATTTGTGTTAAAGCTTTGTCGCACATTAGACTTACTCACAATGGGAAGAGTAGCTGGAACTTTTACTCAAGTAAGAGTACTGTTACACTGTACAAGAAGGACTTTAATGCCTGAAAACTCAGATACTCACAAATATACTCAGATCTTTAGTAAATATTGCCAAGTACAACTACCCACCTTTGCCTGAAACATGCTGAATAGAATGTGAACTTACGTGATTACTTAAACTAATACATCACTTAAAACAACTTCTGCGTAACTTTTATAATAATGTGTACGTAACCTAATTGTCTCCAGAGAGATATTATTGCTTTGGATGAAATGTTACATAATATGGCATTTAACATCTAATTGGCATTACGTTTGTTCTCCAGTGTGATAAAAAACGTAACGCTATACTGTGGAACGTTCCTCTTTGGAGACAAGGAAGTGACATGGCATCCACCAGAAAAGATATGCAGTACATCTGAATTAAACTAAAACAGAAACAATGAGAGGTCAAAGGAGTCGTCTGTGTGTCCTTATGACCCATGCTCATTCTAAGGGTGGAGCTTGGACTTGAATGTGACACAAATTTAATTGAATATACTTAGTTCTGTTTTGTAAGCCGAAGTTGTCATTACATATAAAGTACGTAGTAAGTTTTCTGCAGTTCATAAGATTAAATTGGAAGTCAAAAAGCCAAAGCTGTCTTTTAGAGGTTCTTTTTGGCCTTGTTAGTAAATATTGGCCATTACATTTTATTGTTTTAGGCAACTATGTTAGTACTACATCCAGACCAACTTTCTGTTATGAAGCAGCAGAGTGTGGAATCTCAGCCATACATCTGCTGCACCTGACTTTTCTCTTCAGAGTAAACATGATGGTCAAGTTGTTGTTATGTTATAACTCGGTGCTTTGGTTGTCAAGACGATTGTCCAGTCAGAAAGCAGAATGAGCCTTACACAAGTGTTTTATTTGGGCTGCCAGGTTCAGTGCTGAAATCCAGTTGGTTTAAACCTAAAATGCCTCTTTCTGATCCGAATGGTCACTACCTAAACCCCAGCACCTGCAGCCAATCATGACTCAGTGCTAGTGCAGCCTCTGCAGCTCAGTGAGTGAATTCTGGAGGTTCTGAGCTTTCACATGAGGCCTGTCCATATACTGAGCATGAAAAAAACTTGCATGTGTCTCTATCTCCAGGTTAAGGTTCTGGCAACCCAAGTGTAAAACTGTAAGAGCACAGGTTATATACAGTTCCTTTAAATATAATTAAAAATAATATTTGTTAAAATTTATCCTGCATTGCCAAATAAAGTATGACATTTCCAAATATTTTCTTTTTTGTGTGACTGACTTATTTAACCTCTAATCAACAGGGTTAAGTGCATGTGCATTCGCTTATCCCCTGATGATTCTGCTGAAACTTCAAATGATCTGTTTGTATTAAGGTACAAAACAGAGAGAATGGCGGAGGCACTCTGAACTGGGATGACTTTATTTGTGATCTCACCCTTGTCCCATTGATGACTGAATATTCACCCGTTCAACTTGTTTTTTTGTTTTTCCATAAAACCAATGCATCCGTACCCATGCTCATCGTTTTCATAGTAACGTCACAGAAAACATTTGTCAAAGTTATAGGAAAGAAAGTGCCTCTTAAACAACATAATTAGAGGTGTTCCCCAGGGTTCAGTATTTGGACCAAAGCTGTTTACCTTTACTTCTTATCAAAAGGCTTTACTTAAAATTTTCTGGAAATTTAGAGTGTGTTTTTGTTTGTTGTAGTACTACCACTGACTCCAATATGACTCAGTGCCAGCTGTAGTAAATTAGAAATATTTTGAAGTAATTATTGAAGTATTTAGTAATTTCTTCGCAAGCCACTAACTTTAAAGCAAGCTTACACCCTACTCCATCTCAACCTCAAATAATAATCGCTCTTTTATTTGGAATCTTGGCTCCTTGTGTTTACAGCAGTGTAGCAATAACTTGTCACGACTATACAAGAGCCTGTAATAGCCCCTGGTGACTTCTCCTAATCCTCTGTCGGATTTGAGCCGAAAATGTCATCATCAAAAATGAACACATCTGTAGGGATTATAAAACACTTTTAAGACTTCAAAACTGTAAACCTCTTTCACTGACATCACTGACCAAGACCAAAACCAGAACACGTCAATGACAGAGCGGATTAGAAGAGGCTTATGTTCAAAATATGTGATCATAACTTCTAGAACCTGGAAAATCATTTTATCCACTTTTTTCCCATGTTTTTGTTAAAAAATTTTCTTATAGTTCATTCATATTTTGTGCGAGGCTTAAACCTATTTTTAATGGATTGAGAAGATATAGGCCCCTAGTAGAAATACTGTCAATATTACCCACCCCTAGAAATAAGGCCTTTTTAGCTTCTCACAAATCACATAAAAAGTGAAAAAATTATATATTCATTCCCCTATTTGTGTATTTTGCTAAATCCATTCAAGAGCTACTTTTATTTGCGGCTATTATACTCATGTTTGAATATTCCATTGATTGTTTTCAGAATCTTGAATGTGCAGATGGGGGTCGGAGCCAGGATTTCTGTTGATGATATTTTGAAAGAAGCATGTAAAAATCTATGAACATTAAAGACACTGTACCTGATTTGTACTTACAACCTGACAAACTAATGGTTTTCAGTGGTCAAAAGTTATTCCTCACTTACCTTATGCATTCCAAACATCCTAATTACTCACTGCAATGGACTTATAAGTGCTTTTCACAACTTTCTGTTGTCAGAACACAGTTTTATCGTCACAGTAATGCTAACCAGTAGCATATTAACCACCCACTTCCTGATTATCGGACAATAAAACACTTGATAATTAGATGCAGACAGTACTCAGCAGATGCAGACTACACAGTACAGTATCTTATAAGATAACAAGGCCTACAATTATTTATCCAAACAGCACAAATCAAAATCTTAACAATAGCAATTCTATCTGCCCCATATCTTTTTTCAAAGAATATTATACGCTATACGCTATGTTTACCTCATATCTGGGGACACAGATAGGTGAAGTTTATGAAATTTAAAATCAAAATCTTATATACAGTTCCTTTAAACTATCAAGATAATTTAGCTGTAAACATTGCCCCATCCCTTTCCCTAAACCAGTCTATAACCTTTAAGCTACTGCTATATCATACCCTTCATACATTACAAAATTAAAATGAATCTGCTAAACACTGATAGTATCCGAGTGTGCTGTGTGGACCTGAAACCTGATTAAACCATTAGAACCATAGACTTGATTAAAAGTCCACGCACCAGAAGAACTCTCCAGAAACAACACCCTCTTCGTCCGAGTGGAGCCTTAAACTCAGCGTGAGGGCCCGCTCAGACCTGGCTGGGGCCCATCCTGCTGCTGACATGGGCTTTATTTAGTGTTTGTTCGTGACAAAAGAGCAGTTTGGAATCGCCTCGGTGACTCCCAACGACTGAAATGACTCGCACCATTGCCTTTCACACTTCAACATCGAAATTTACAACCTGAGAAGTTACACGTGTTTTACACAAGAGATTGGGTTTTCCAGTTTTCCATTTTTGCTTCTGTTTGGGATCATGTTGTACTTTTTCTCTCGCGTATTTTGACTTATTGACAACTTGATTGCGTAAATTAATTAGTTAAATATTATGTACTGATAAATGAAATGAAAAACCTGGCATGAGTCATTTAAATGAGACATTTTTAGCCATGTTATGATTGTTTCCTCTTCTCATTTACCTTCTCAAAGTTGTATTTAGCGCAATTCTACCACCATTTTCACCGTCACTGGTACACGCCCACTGCTCTGTACTTACTTCGCTCTTCAATTTTATTTTCTTGATCATTGATGCACGTAGGATTGGCTCCCAGGGGGCTCCGCGATGTTCCAACCTCGAAGTTAGCTGACTTGTTTCTTATATGTTATGACGACTGGTGGATCAAAAGACAAAGGCCGGGTGCTGGGAGCGGGGTCGGAGGCTGAGGTGGTCTGCGGGTGTGGGTCTGGTCCAAAACAGGGTCTGAAGAAAACATGAAAAAACAAACTAAGTAACGAGCTAGGCCAAGCAGTACAATACCATGACAGAATAACTGACGATCTGGCAACATATGGATGAATGAGCAGAGGCTTTGTACCGCAGAGGTTGTAGCTTGATTGGCGATGGGTGGGCGAGTAGTGGGTGGAAACCATTGGTGAGGGTGGTGTCAGACTCTCCGTCCAGCTCCAGGCACACAGACGCAGAAGGGAGAGGAGGAGACAGCACAGGAGAACACAGGGAAAAACAGGAATCTTGACATTATATTGAATTGTTTTAGATAATTATTGTGTTTTGTCCAAAATATAACATAATGATCCACAGGTGTGGTAGTTTAAAATTACAGAACCGACAATAGTGTTTTGTTTAATTGTTTTCTGCCAAAGTTAATACCTTATGATACGGCTTATTTACAGTACTAATCAAAAACATGAAGTATCCTATTTGGCCATTTCTTTGCATAGTGTCTGTGAATGCAAACGATTGTTATTGTAAAGAACCTGTTTGATTGACATTCCTGGTTGAATAAGTAAATTAAACAAAAATTATGGGGTCGTGACTGAAAAAGATTGAGAAGTACTGCTCTAGCAATGTTTCCAAGAACCGAGAATGAAATCCCACCTACTCCAGGAAACACAGACCCATTCACAATCCCTCTATATCCAGTTTTATTATTCATTCATATGAATAATAATAAAAACGATTCCTAATTCTTAAATGTAGTAAATTCACCTTAGTATTTAGTATGGGGCTGATCTTGACAGTAAATATGTTCTATAGGGACTACAGAGCCGTTTTAAAGCCTCCAGAGAATCAGTGCAGTGTTGACTTGTTGGTCACATGAACACAGAACGTTTTTGCAGTGTTGACTTGTTGGTCACATGAACATAGAACGTTTTACATAAATCAACACTACTTTATATCAGATTTTAACAGCAAAACTTTTCTCAAATTCTCCATTGAAATGAATGGGAATCCCGCTTAAGTACCACCATGAAGAAAGTACGGTTTTGTCGCATTTATGGGCAAAAGTGGGCGGGGCAGTATCGATAGCATGCTAGTGTTGTAAAGAATGACAACTGGCAGACGCAAATGTGCAGACAAAGAAGTATTTATTTTAACAAATATAGTGTTGGGGTGAAGTGGGTTCACTCTAGTGTCAGTATATACATCTGTACATCTGTAATATTTTGACAAGTCCTTCAAAATGACCATTTGCTAAAAGTGAATTGTAAAACTGGATCAGATTTGGAACTGGGCTTTTCCATCTGTCAAATTGTGAAGGGTTTATTTAGAAAGGCCTCAAACCAAACCTCCACCAAACGTCTCTTTCTACAAAACTGTGTTGAGAAGGTCATTTAAACTAGATTTGAATCCAAAACGGCGCCGCTCGAAGCGCTGATGGACGTTTAAAAGGACAAAGTGACACTCTTCATTTCAGTGTACATGGTTCTGTTGTTTGCAAAGAAAACATGACTAAATACCAGGGTCATTCTGTAATTCATGTCCACAGGCTGTAGTTATCAACCACAAAAATATTCTTTAAACTGTTCTATTTTTTACATTTGACCCTTGTCGCTTTAATGGCCTACAAGAAGTATAAAAGTGAAGCCTCAAGTGTTTTGAAGCTGTATTTTAATTTAAAGAGGGAGTATCAAGCAAAATCGACGTTTTGGAGCTTTCTGCCATTTTATAGCATTTCCTCATCAAAAACATGTCTGAAGTGGTTTTGTTTGGCCTCCATTCATGTTTGAATAATCTTGCGTTATTTGATCAGTAATTACCTAATGTTGTGCCAACGCGGTGTGGCACTTAATGACATTCAAGTCACAAAATATCAGCCATGTTTCTGTCTAGGGCTGCAAGATTAATTGTAATCAAATCAAAATCACAATTTGAATGGACACAATTAGCAAATCGTAAAGACTCCAGTTTTAAAAGAACCATAATTTCCTCCAGAAACAACAAATTCTCCTCCATAAAACCTCCATAAAAACTGTTAATCCTGTAGTTTAAATCTGTACAAACAGGTTCTGAAATGTGATTCTTCTGGACGTGTTTAAAATGTGAACATTGAACAGAACGCTATTATTAAAACAAATCACAAATTGAATCGCAATTGCAATGCTTATCAGAAAAATCCTAATTGGATATTTTTCCCAAATTTTTCAGACCTATTTCTGTCAGTCCAACCTGAGGCGTCTGTACTGTCATGGCTCCTGACTCGTTGCTCATGACCTCTGCCCCTCACAGTTCCGTACCAGCCGATCAGCGCTCCACCAGAAGAGACCTGTTATACTTCAGGGACATTGGGTTTGCTTCATTTATCCCACAATAACCGACATAAGCCGGACTGTTTGATTTTAAGCATGAATGATAAGTAAGATGGTAAAAAAACATCCACTTTGTAAAATTAAACACTTCAAATTCAACTGGGCTGGGCTTCACCGGACACCTAGTAAAAAAAAAA
>JACM01065695.1:0-12981 GCA_000787095.1 Periophthalmodon schlosseri | reverse complement strand
TCCTCTCCGTTACCCTTCCTCTCCTCCTCTTCTCCCTGTCTCTTCTCTCCTCTCTCTTCTCCCCTCTCTCCCCTCTACCCCACCCATTCTCATCCCTCTCTACTCCCACTTCACTACACCCCCTCCTCCTCTCCTCCCTGTATCTCCTCCTTTCCTCTACCCCTCCTCCTTCTGCCTCTTCTCTCCTCCCCCTATTTCTCTCTCACCCCCTTCCTCCCTCCTTTCCCTCTCTCCCCTCTATCCCACCCATTCTCATCCTTCTCTCCTCCCCCCCACTCCTCCTTGTAGCTGGTGGGTCTGCTGCTGATTGGAGTAGCGGCCTGGGGAAAAGGCTTCGGTCTGGTCTCCAGTATCCACATCATCGGAGGCGTGATCGCGGTGGGATTCTTCCTGCTCCTCATCGCCATCGTGGGGCTGATCGGAGCAATTCACCACCACCAAGTCATGCTGTTCTTTGTATCCTTTGGCCCTGCTCTGTTCTCTCATTTATTTATTTCATATATCTATCGAATGTATTTGAATGCGCTGTACCTACTTTGTACCTACTTTTGTCTTAAAAATGTGAAAAACTGAAGTGATTAATTTTAAACTGTTTGCAGTTGTCTAGTTGTCCTTCACTTACCTTATGCATTCCAAGCATTATTATTACTACGATGAGTTTTATGATGAGTTTTGTTGTCATGGTAATGCTAAACAGAAACTGTAAACAATAGGTGTATTTAGTTTCAGGGTAGTTAGCTCCTCCCTTCAGACAGATTTAAGGCAGTGTCCATCAGTGATCTGACCAGAACTGAAGAAGCGGCTTGGATGAGCAGCCAAACGTCTTCACTCCTACAACGTTTTGTCCAGTTGACAGATTTTATATTTTTCTTTTGCTAAGGATCAGACCTGGACGACTGAGGGATTACACAGATGGTAATGCTAACAACAACTAGCATGCCAACTGTTCTTGGACAGTAAAACACTTTAAAATTAGATGCAGACAGCGCACAGCAGAGACTTATTTTGACTTCAAGAGCTGTACAGGGGCAAGACAAATGTTATAGGGCCAAAAAGATACTGGTTTTGCGCTTGTTTCTTTTGCCAGTGTTTGAATAAGCCTGCAGTTTCAGTCAGTATCCTCATTGGTTCACGTCATCGAGGAATAACAAAAGGGTTCAAATTAGTTATTCAATTAATCACAGCGAATCGAGTATTGACGTAATTGTAATTTAGCAACAGGTTTGATTGACAGCGTTGCTAAGCGCCTGCTCCCTGCTAAACCAAGAAAGAAACATGAAATGTGTAATATTAGTCTTTTTGATAATTTTGTCTTATTTTGTTTGGTGTCTTTTATTTAACCAGGATCAGGGCTGCAAACGTGTCCCCTTTTTCACTATGCCCCAGTTTGCAGCCCTGCAAGATACTTCAGCAGAGATTAGGACTCTTTCAGGGGGAGTCCTGGCCCCAGAGGGAACCCTTTTCTACATGATTTTAGTGGTACCCAGAGGACACCTAAACAAGCATGGAGAGAACATGCAAACTCCACACACAGAAGGCAGAATGTGCGAATGGTCTCCTTAACCTTCTCCAGTACATGGTGATTCTGTTCATTGTGTTTCTGTTCCAATTTGGAGTTTCTTGTTCCTGTTTGGCCATGAACCGCGGGCAGCAGGTAAGGGACTCTCCTCTGTGGGTACATAATATTACATTACAAGAATGTGTTTGTGCTCACATGGAGTTGGAAGAAGTGTAAACCTGTCTACACCTTACTCTCATTCTATTTTAGTAGTTGACCGTGTTACTAGTTAAAGGCATTGATACATTAAAGGGTCCATATGTTCTAATGTTGTTTCCTCATCACAAACAGACCTGGAGTTGTGTTTTGTTTCATTCACACATGTTTAACACACATACCCTCCATATTTAGCTCTTCTCTCAAACCAAAAACACTGTTCCACGTGCTTCACTGTGTTTTTAAACTCTATACACCTTCTCTAGAGTCATTTGGATAATTTCAGTCCCGGAATTGCCCATCTTTACTGAAGGTAGCTGTTGACTTGAAAACTTGAAATCTACCACTACAGAGCATTTTGAGCTTTGAAGATGTAGACAGACTAATCATAAAGGGTTACTCAAACTTGTGAGTGAAATAAAACACAACTCCAGGTATGTTTTTGAGGAGGTAACAAGATTATAACATGGCTAAAAGCTCACAAGAGTCAGTTTTGAGTAATGTAGAACCTTTAATTACACAATATGACAGTATTTTTACCCTCAATACATCTTACTGTCTTATACATGTTTCTCTCATCTGACACAGGAGGTGCTGCTGAGCTCGGCGTGGGGCCTCCTTCAGAGCCAAACGCGCATGGACCTGGAGACGCAGCTCAACTGTTGCGGGCTCTTTAACAACTCCACCACCTCCCTTGACACGGACTACGCCAGCTGTCCTGCCGTGAGTCGATCAGATCATCACTTTGAAAAATATTTTAATGGGGGACAAAAAATAACAAATAAATGGAGGAATGTATCAAGAATTAAAGCATCAGTACCAACAACACTGTCACTGCTGTCGAAGTCTGATCCCGATAAATCTGTTTGAAAAGCCAAACCACCATAAGAATCCCTGATCTCATAGGGCCGGGCCTGGTTAGTGTTTGGATGGGAGACCACTGGGAAAACCAGGTGCAACGGGGGGCAGCAAGTAGACATTATCCTTGTGTCGTTAGGCAAGATACTTCTTCCAACTTGCCTAGTATGAGTGTGGTGTTTGAGCATAGATTGTATATATAAGTGGACATAGCTAACCTGGTAGCCGCCGCATCAAAATATCAACATTGATAAGACAAATCAGGCGCCTTCTTTTCCCGACGTTGCTCTCGCTAGTGTTAGCAACAGGTTTGATTGACAGCATTGCTAAGCGTCCACTCCCCGCTAAACCAACGGTGTGGGCGGGAAGGGGCGTTACCAACAGCCTCTCTCCGGATTGGCTCTGTTTGCAATGATACTGTCTCACTTAGATTAGTGGTCAGAGGGGCGCAAATTGGCAGCCTCGCTTCTGTCACTGTTCCCCAGGGCGGCTGTGGCTACAATAGAAGTTTACCACCATCAAGTGTGGAGTGAATGAATAATGTTTTTAAAGTGATTTGGGTTTTGTCAAAGGGGCTCTAAGCATTCAAATGATCCCGTACCAGAATATCAGTTTAGTTTATTTAGCATTTGTAGTTTAAAACCACATAGGAACAAATGCAAAACCCTCAGAATTACCTTTAAAGGCCCATATTACGCTATTTTTTGATCTCTGTTATAATGTTGTTTCCTCATCACAAACAGACCTGGAGTTGTTGGAGTGTTTTGTTTCATTCACACATGTTTAACACACAAACCCTGCATATTTAGGCTGAGTTCTTCTCTGAAACTGAAAACACCTTGTGATGTCATGTGGTAATACAGGAAGTGCTCCACTGTGTTTTTAAACTCCATAAACCTTCACTAGAATCATTTGGATAATTTTAGCCCTGGAATTGCCAATCTATACTGAACAAAAATTAAGAGGTAGCTAACTTGCAAACTAGCGCTTCATGACATCACAAGATGGAACAGAATATTTTGAGCTTTGGAGTTGTAGACAGACTATAATAAAAGGTTACTCAAACGTGAGAATGAAACAAAACACAACTCCAGGTATGTTTTTGACGAGGTAACAGCATTATAACATTGCTCAGAGCTCACAAGAATCCATTTAGCGTAGTATAGGCTCTTTAAAGTCAGTTCAGGGTTTGGCCAATAAATAAACACAATAAGACGATCTGCTGACCAGTTGGCCCAGAATGTCCCAGAATGTTTGTACTTTTCTTCATGCAGTTTCAGTGTGTAAGAGTAAATGTTGTGTAACTGTGTCTGCTGCAGTTGTGTAAAAACGATAACAACTGCACGACCTGTGGAATGAAGATGTTGGACCACGCTACAGAAGCTCTGAAGATCCTGGGCGGAGTTGGGCTGTTCTTCAGCTTCACAGAGGTCAGTGTCACCTGCACAACAATCCGGTATCGATACTTGACCTTAGTGTCCTCGCCGATACCGAAACTAGTCCGATACTGTATAGTGTGAAGAAGTAGCCTAAGACTGTTCAATTTTGTGTTTTGTAAATCAAGATATGAACATTCAAAACAGACAAATCAGACGCCTTCTTTCCCCGAGGTCGCTCCCGCTAGCGTTAGCAACAGGTTTGATTGACAGCGTTGCTAAGTTCCCGCTCCCTGCTAAACCAGCAGTGTGGGCGGGAAGGGGCGTTACCTTCAACAGCCTCACTCCAGATTGGCTCTTTGGTTGCTATCATACTCGTGGTCTGAGTTCCAAATATAACTGCTAGCCACGATGAGCTTCATTTGACTGGAGCCGAACACTGTGGGCGATGTCACACTCACATAGTCCACTTCTTTATACAGTCTATAGTACAACCCTGTTCATGTCTGGTTTATTCTCACACACCTCCTCTTCTGTGTTTCATTGTCAGATCTTGGGGGTGTGGCTCGCTGTGCGCTACAGAAACCAGAAGGACCCACGCGCCAACCCTAGTGCATTCCTATAGTCCCCATCTGCCCCCCATTCACCCCTGTTCACCCCCATACACTTTACACTGGTAACACACGAGCAGAGGCACATGCTTTAGCTCAACAACTCCACCTGAACGGGCAAAAAAAACCTGCAACAAACTGGACCAGTAACTGAGGGACGCCACCGCAAGAGGAGAAGTGCTTCTGCATGAAAGGATCCTGTTATACCAAGAATTCAGCTCACGGTATTAAAGCAGCCTTGATTTGAGTATCTCCGTCCTCGTTGCTTAAGAGGTTCTAGCATGTGTGGTACCAAATGGCTAAGAAAAGTGTCTATGGTTACGGCTAAAGGGCCTATATTATGCTAACTTGACCATTTTGAAGGTTTTAATCGTGTTTTAATGTAGTTTCCTCACTAAGGTTGCATTTGTGTTACATCACAACATAGTTGAATCCCAGGAGGTTAAACTGAGCTAGAGATAGGTCAGAATTCTATGGTGGGATTTACTGTTTAACTCTCAGATTAGAGACATGTTGACCTGGTTTATGGTTAATATTTCTGTAATTACTGGGCCTATCCACATGAAACAAAAACCCAAAGTGGCCCAAAGTTCAACATCTTCTCTGTCAGGATAAATACACAAAAACATAGCTTCAGAAAGTGGCTCCATTATTCAACCCCGAAAACGTGATGTTGTCAGTTGAAAGGACTTTAAGCCATAAGATTAATATGACAAGTTTGTGGAGCAGATCTCAAAAAAATTACAGTATCGTTTAACATCTGTGGATCAGAAGTTTGGAGATTTCTTTCAGCAACAGTGAATCCCCCATAGAGTTATATAGACCCCGCCCTCCATCTGAAATCATGACATGAACGCAACCTATACATGAAGTAGCGTTTTGTTTCAGGAATCCTACATAGTTCTGTATATTGTAGCTAGCAAGTTGTAATGTATGAAGCTCCTCTATGTTTTTAAAGTTCATTGACCTTCACTGGACTTTTTCCAGTCATGTCAGTGCTCAGTTAGCCTTCAGTTTAGCGGTTTTGACGATATTATTGTTTTTAGCTTCATGAAAACTGCTAACCTTTTCACTACGCCAACAGATGCAGTGCTAGCGCCTCTGCTGGAACTGTGTATCAACAAATTTAAACACGCACTGTTGAACTTCCTGGTGAAGGGTCCACCACATGGTTGTCTCCATGGAGATGTTATTGCTTTGCCCGAATGTTCCACAGTACGGTATTAAGCTCGTCTATCTCCATTTACACAATTGCCTAAGTGAAGTTGCAAAGGTACAGGTCAGATCTGTGGAGAGGCGACTCCGTTCACACTAAGAATGCATGTTTTTTAAGGTATTTTTGAGCTATAAAACCATGTGTCTTTCAATAAACGCAAGATGGTTACGTTTAATGCTATACTGGGGAACATTCCAACCAAATCCCTCGAGACAAGCAGATGGCGGGAAAGTTAAGTAGTGCTCCTTTAATGTAAACCAAGGCATTGAGACATTTCCAAGATACAATATTTAAAGTTAAAGTTGTAAAGTAATTTTAAATGGAGCTGATTTAGCATAATATAGGGCTTTTAAACCTTGTCTCATTGGTGCCATGTTTTATTCAGTGTAGTTAAAGCTGTAGATCACATGACCAACGCGAATTCAGGGCTAAAATATTAGACAGAAAATGTAAAAACGAAGTCAGTTTTCCATTGTTTTGTATTTAGTAACGCGCAAAAGACGGTGTTAAGGAAGGAGTTAAGACTATGGCCTCCGCTGACCTGGTCCCCATTCACAAATCTGAGATAAAAAAAAGAGTTATTTATGTTTTTAAATTATGGAAAGAAGTCTGCCATCATGTACAAAATATAAAATTCCAAGGGAGAACTTCCAACCTGGATTTGAACTGGGTGCGTTCTGAGTCAAATGGTTTCCTTGTTCCTGGTTTAGGCCTGATTTAGACCTGGTTTAGTACTTGTCTAAGCTTGGCCTAGTTCTGATTCAGTTCTGATTCAGTCCTGGTTTAGACCTGGTTTTGGATGAACTGATGGTTTTGTTCTGGTTTAGTCCTTGGTTGGTTCAGTCAGTTATGGTGTAGTCTGGATTTGGACCTAGTTTAGTCCTGGATTTATAGCTGGTCCAGCCCCTGGTCCAGCCACTGGTCCAGTCTGGGGTTAGACCTAGTTCTGTCCTGGTTTAGTCCTAGATTTAGAGCTGGTTTCGTCCTGGTTTAGTCCTCGGTTGGTTCAATGAATAATGGTGTTGCTCTAGTCCTGGTCTAGTTTGGGTTTTTACCTGGTTTAGATGTGGCTCAGTCTTGTTTTAGTCCTGGATTTACTGCTGATTTAGAGCCTGGTCTTGTCCTGGTTTAGTCCTGGTTTAGGCCTTGGTTGGTTCACTCAATTATGGTCTTGTAGTCCTGGTCTAATCTGTTTTTAACTGGCTTAGACCTGGTTCAGTCCTGGTTCAGTCCTGGATTTCTTCTGATTTAGTCCTGGGTCTAGTCCTTGGTCTAGTCCTGGTCTAGTCCTGGTTCTTGGGGCCAGAAAGTCTCAGAATGACCACATAAAATGAGCCACATGTCTAAACTCTTCCTAATGGGGACTCTGTTAGCGGAGCTTTTTAAGATTAAATATTGTCATTCCAATTCTTAAAGGCCCTGTACCTGATTTTATTCTTAGTTCTAGCTCAGGAAAACACCCCAAAATGAAACCGTATGACGTCATCTATGCTTATTAATTGGCATTTTATCAGATGAGAACCATAAACTAACAACCAGGTGTGATCCCCCTCTTGTCCATTTACGAGTGTTGGATGAGAACCATGTGGAACCAACTGATTTTGACGATGCCAGACATTTTGTTTCTCTATCATGGTTCAACATAACTTAAAGTGCGTGTGACGGGTTAAACTGCTCACTGCACTAAAGCATAACCAGCATAATTATATTAAAATTATAAACTGACGCAAACGGGTACAATTTTTAATGTAACTTCCTGGTTGGACACGGTCAGCACATGTGACATATGTAGAGGTAGTTTCATAACTGTTCCCTAGCAACCATAACATAAACAAGGGTCTAATTACAAAATAGTTAATGATTTGGTTGGTGTAAAACTATGATAAATATTTACCACAGGAACCATCCCAACAAACGAAGTCAGAAACCTGTCGTCTGCACTTTAAAGGTCCTATATTACGCAAAATGGACTCTTTAAGCCATGTTATAATGTTGTTACTTCATCAAAAACACACCTGGAGTTGTGTTTTGTTTCATTCACACATTTGAATAACCATGTGTTTGAGAGAAAAAGAACTCAGCCTAAATATGCAGGGTTTGTGCATTAAACATGTGTGAATGAAACAAAACACAGCTCGAGGTCTGTTTGTGACGAGGAAACAACACTATAACAGATCAGGACACAGCGTAATATGGGCCCTTAAGTCACGGTTCAACTTTGGGTCCGGGGCCTTTAAATTTAACTGAGCCATTCTTACAGTTCACACATGGGAATGCCAAACGACTGCTGTCTTGTAAATATTGCTTCTTTTAACTTCTCTTTTTGCCATGTAGTTCCACTTTTAGAAATGTGATTCCTAATCCACCTATGGTTTTCAGTGTTGTGACTTAGCTAAGACTTTGCAAGTAATCCATTAGATAACAGATACGAGTGTGTAAATGGGACATTCAAATCGGAAGTGTTTTTGTTTTTCTTAAGTTAAATTTTTGGAGGAAATCTGGCCAAATTATATGCCTTTGTTATCAATAGTGTTCAAATGTTCACTTGCAATTTTAATTGTGTCTTTTATTATGTTTTTGTTAAAGTTGTGAAATGGAGCTGCACGATTTTAGAAAAATGCAATATTATCATCATTATTATTATGTTGAAAATCCAGATCAATTGCAATATTTAAATTTTGATAAAACTAGTTATTCGCTTCTTAAATATGAATGAAATTGTGTCAAAATTCAAACTTTAATCAAACTGAGTGTCCAAATGGAGATGTTATTGCTTTGCCTAGAATGTTCCACAGTACGGCATTAAAACCTTCTAAATCTAAATGCTCAAAAATACCTTGAAAAATCATCAGGCCTCCTTACTTTGGCATCATCTGCTCGTCTCCATGGAGATAAGTTTAATGTCATATTTGTGGAACATTCCAGTAAAAGCGATTACATCTCCATAGTGACAAGCAGATGGCAGACGCTCAACAAGAAAAGTTACATAGTGCGCCTTTTAAATAGGTGTTTCAAATTAAACCAGGACCAATGCAATGCAAGTCTAAATTGAACTAAAGGCGCACTGTGGAACTTTTCTGGGGGAGGGTCAGCTGCCTGTCTCCGTGGAGATGTTAATGCTTTACCTAGAATGTTCCGCAGTATGACAATAAATTCATCATGCATACTTCCGATCACTTGCTTGTGTCAGTGGACATAGATACGTTTAATGCCACACTGTGGAACATTCCAGGCAAAGCGATCACATCTCCATAGTGACAAGCAGATGGCAGATGACCCACAACCTGAAAAGTTACAACGCAAGTCTAAACTGAACTAAAGCCTTACTGTGGAATTTTTCTGGTTGAGCGTCGGCTGCCTGTCTCCATGGAGATGTTGATGCTTTTTTTTAGAATGTTCCACAGTATGGCGTTAAACTTATCTCGCATTTATTCAATTTCAGGTTTTTGCATTGCTAAAAAAAAAAATTGGCAATGGATGTGGATACGTTTAATGTCATGATATCTCCATGGTAACAAGCTGGGATCAGAAAAGTGACATAGTACAACTTTAAATATGTCGAAATCAGGTCTAAAACGGTTTGTATTTTAGTTTTTCAGCCTATGGTGCGGCCCCGTTGTGTAATAATGACCTGTTCTGTCGTCAGTGTTAAATACTTTGTAAATGATGTTTGGATCTATTTAAGTTAAGCTGTAAAATGCACATGTTTTGTTTTAAATGTGTTTTGTTTTGAAATGATTTTAACTTAAACTAACCAGAGCTGTGTTTTAAAGTCTTACTGGACCTGGTCTTCTCTGCTGATTTTTCCAGACGTCTTTGAACGCCTCATTTGTACCTGTCAGCACCTGTTGTTTGTGTGCACTTGTTTTTTTCTGATGTCATTTCAATTTTCAAGACTTAGTTTTGCAAATAAACTCTTGATTGGAACCAGGACATATTTGTAAGTCTTATTTTGTACTGTACTTAAGTAGACTTTTTATGTATCTTTACTTTACTTGAGTACATTTCACAGTGGATACTTTGTACTTTTACTTCACTACATGAGAGGCCACAGCTGCTTTAGTGAACGGCAGTGTCCGTGTTCACCACCGGAGGGCAGCACAGAGCGACCTGGTCATGAGTCATATTCAACCTCCTATTACCTTTACCCTGTGTGTGTCAGATGCCCTCCCATCCTTCTGTCTCCCTGATAGACTGAGATGGGTCAAACGTCTCTAGTGAATCTGCAGTTGTTGTGTGTTTGGACCAATACAGCGGGAGAACGGATCTTGTCACAGATAGAGATGACGAGGAAAAACATTTGTAGATGTTAAATTTCATATTGGTTCGTTGGTCTAATAATAATGGGTGGTGTTGGGCCGGTGCCAGTCGTGTGGGAGGACGCAGACGACACAAACGCTCCCGGTTTATTTCCTCTGAGAATGTTCTAAACCAGGATTATCTGTTTATCCTTAACAGACCACGCCGCCCCTTTAAAAAACACGACCAAACCCAAAAACATGAAATTCTTCCGAAAAATATGTTGCCGTGTGATTTATTGAATTTTTTAAGTTGAAATTCAGTTCATAGTTCACATTTTAAACAGGGAGGGCATCTGACACACTGGGAGGGCATCTGACACACCGGGAGGGCATCTGACACACCGGGAGGGCATCTGACGCACAGGGACATTTCAGAACATGTTTGTACAGGTCTAAACTACAGGGTTAGCAGCTTTTACACAGAATAAGACGCCATGGAGGGAGATTTAGTATTTTTCTCTCCTCCTTTTTTTATCTCCTCTCTCTCTATGCCTCTCTTCTCTTCCTTCTCCCATTCTCCTCCCCTCTTTTTCTCTCTCTCCTCTCCACTCTTTCTTGCTCTGCTCTCCTGCTCTCACCTTTTTCCTTCTCCCTGTCTCCTCTCCTCCCCGCTCCCTCTTCTCTAGATTTTGCCTTTCTTTTCTTCCTCCTCTCCTTCCCTCTCTCCCCTCTCTCGCCTCTCCTCTCTCCCTCTCTTCTCCTTTCTGCTCTGTGCTCATATGCCCCCCTCCCTCTTCTCTCCCTCTCACCCCCCCTCTTCTCTCTAATATATCCCCCCTTGTCTCTCCTCCTCTCCCCTCTCCTCTTCTCCCATATGCCTGGTGTCTTAGTTTGTGCCTCTCCTCTCTCTCTGTTTCTCCCCCCCCTCCCCTCTCTTCCCTCTCTCACCTCTCCTCCCTCCTTCCATATGTCTGTCGTGTAGTTTGTAGAATCTGCCGTTTCTCCCCCACACTGTTGTCTCTCTTCTTATCCTTTCCTCCCTCTCTCCCCTTCCCTCTCCCTCTCTTCTCCTCCTCTCTCCTCTCCCTCTCTCCTCTCACTCTCTCCTCCCTCCTTCCATATGTCTGCTGTGTATAGACGCTGCCGTTTCTCCCCCACACTGTTCTCAATCACCTCCTCCCTCTCCTCTTCTCCTCCCTCTCCCTCTCCTCCCTCTGCCTCTCTCCTCTCCCTCTTCCTCTCCTCTCCCCCCTTCCATATGTCTGCTGTGTATAGACACTGCCGTTTCCCCCCCACAGTGCTCTCAATCATCTCCTCCCTCTCTCCTCTCCTCCCTCCTTCCATATGTCTGCTGTGTATAAACGCTGCCATTCCCCCCCCACACTGTTCTCAATCATCTCCCTCTCCTCTTCTCCTCCCTCTCCCTCTCTCCCTCTCTCCCTCTCTCCTCCCTCCTTCCATATGTCTGCTGTGTATAGACGCTGCCGTTTCTCCCCCACACTGTTCTCCATCTGTCACAAACTGGACTCTGGCTTCAGATCTGTTTCCATGTCCAAGATCAGGTTCTGCAAAAACACCTCCTCCAGCACCAGCAGACAGGAGACATGTCTGGCTTGGTTTTACTTCTTTTCAATCATTTCGTGCAGTTAAAGGTGCACTGTGTAACTTTTCTGCCATCTGCTTTTCGCCATCTGCTCGACTCCATGGAGATATCACTGCTTTGCCTGGAATGTTCCACAGCATGGCATTACACTTACCCATATTTCAATACATCTATCACGTCTGCCTTTATTGCTCAACCTTGAAAAACATGCATTCTGACTGTGAGCGGGCTTGCCTCTCCACAGATCTGACCTGTAACTTAGCCTGGAGACGGCGCCTGCTTGTTTCCATGGAGATAGTTCTGTTTAATGACCCTCCGCCAGAAATGTTACACAGTGCACCAGTAGATATGTAGATAGATATGTCTAATGCCATACTGTGGAACAATTTAGGCAGAGCAATAACATCTCCATGGAAACAAGCAGTTGGCGCTTGTTACATAGTGCGTTATTGTTCACCACAGAAAACACATTTCGACTGTGAGCGGGCTTGCCTCTCCACAGATCTGGCCCGTAACTTGGCCTGAGGGTGCTACAGCTTGTTTCCATTTTGTTTAATGACCCTCCACTAGAAATGTCCCACAGTGCACCTTTATAGCTCCCGTATACGTTCATGTTTACACACATACAGTTCATCACAGTGTTTCCTGGGGTGACACATTGGGGGCGACACTGAGCACGTTGGCCTTAATTAATGACTTCCTGTTGATTGTTCCATTTACATTTTGTGCTGATCTTTGTGGTTTTTT
Source organism: Periophthalmodon schlosseri (assembly GCA_000787095.1). Lineage (NCBI taxonomy): Eukaryota > Metazoa > Chordata > Actinopteri > Gobiiformes > Gobiidae > Periophthalmodon > Periophthalmodon schlosseri. Next base: position 615 of record JACM01065695.1, on the reverse strand, counting down.
CACAGAGCTGCTCCTGGGCTCAAACCACAGAAACAAGCAGCCAGTCAGAGGAGGACAGAAGACTCTCCACATCCTCGTGTCTTCTCCTCCTCTTTTCTCCCCTCTCTCCTCCCCCTCTCCTCCCTCCTCCTCCTCTCCTACCTCCTTCCATATGCCTGTTGTGTTAGTTTGTGACTCTCCCTCTCTCTGTCTCCCTCTCCTACTCTCCTCACTTCTCTCTCGTCTCTCTCCCCTCTCCTCTCTTTCTCCTCTCCCCTTCCTTCTCTCCTCTTCTCCCTCTCTCCTCCTCCCTCCTTCCATATGTCTGCTGTGTAGTTTGTAGAAGCTGCTGTTTCTCCCCCACAGTGTTCTCTCCTCCTCTTCTCCCTCTCCTCTTCACTCTTTTCTCTCCTACCTCTCTCCTCTCCCTCCGTCCCTCCCTCCTTTCCTCCTTCCATATGTCTGCTGTGTATAGACGCTGCCATTTCTCCCCCACACTGTTCTCTCTCTTCTCCTCCCTCTCTCCCTCTCCTTCTCTCTTCTCCCCTCGTCTCCTCCCTCCTTCAATATGCCTCGTATGTTAGTTTGAATATGCCGACCATGCCTCCTCCCCTTTCCTCCTCCCTCTCTCCTCTC
>KN478027.1:0-13061 GCA_000787095.1 Periophthalmodon schlosseri | reverse complement strand
CGGCCGCGTGTCTTGGACACTCGGGTGAAAAGAGGGGCAGAGCTGTCAACCAATCACCACCTGGTGGTGAGTTGGATCCGCTGGCGAGGGGGGAAGCCGGACCGGAACGTCTGTCGGAGCCCTCTGTCAGGGGGGGTCTTCAACTCATGCCTTCAGGAGAGCTTCTCCCACATCCCGGAGGAGGCTGGGGGCATGGATTCCGATGGGCCATGTTCTCCACCTCTATTGTTGATGCGGCTGCTTGTAACTGTGGACGTAAGGTCTGCGGTGCTTGTCACGGGGGCAACCCCCGAACCCGATGGTTGTCACCGGAAGTAAGGGATGCCGTCATGCTGAAGAAGGAGTCCTATCGAGCCCTGTTGGCTTGTGGGACTCCTGAGGCAGCTGATGAGTAGCGGTGGACCTAGCGTGCTGCGGCTCGTATGGTTGCAGAGGCAAAAACTCAGGGTTGGGAGGAGTTCGGGGAGGCCATGGAGGAGGACTATCAGATGGCTTCAAAGAGATTCTGGCAAACCATCTGACGCCTCAGGAGGGGGAAGCAGTGCTTCACCAACACTGTTTACATTGCAGGTGGAGAGCTGTTGACCTCAACTGGGGTCGTTGTCGGACAGTGGAAGGAATACTTTGAGGATCTCAATCCTGCTGCCAACGTCTTCCGAGGAGGTAGCAGGGACTGGGGACTCAGAGGCGGACTCATCCATCACCCTGGCTGAAGTCACTGAGGTGGTTGGCAAGCTCCTCGGTGGCAAGGCTCCGGGGGTGGATGAGATCCGTCCCGAGTAAGTCTCTGGATGTTGTGGGGCTGTCTTGACTGACACGTCTCTGCAACATCACGTGGCAGTACTGTTGGACTGGCAGACCGAGGTGGTGGTCGCTCTGTTTAAGAAGGGGGACTGGAGGGTGTGTTCCAATTACAGGGGAATCACTCTCCTCAGCCTTCCTGGTAAGGTGTATTCCAGGGTATTGGAGAGGAGAATCTGACCGATAGTTGAACCTTGGATTCAGGAGGAGCAGTGTGGTTTTCGTCCTGGTCGCGAAACACTGAACCAGCTCAATACTCTCCATCGGGTCCTCAAGGGTTCATGGTAGTTTGCCCAACCAGTCCACATGTGTTTTGTGGATCTGGAGAAGGCATTCGACTGTGTGCATGTTGGACACCGCCAGGGCTGCCCTTTGTCACCGGTTCTGTTCATTGTATTTATGGACAGAATTTCTAGACGCAGCCAGGGGCTGGAGGGGGTCCGGTTCGGGAACCACAGGATCTCATCTCTGCTGTTTGCATGTTGTCCAGGTGGCTTCATCGGGTCAGGACCTGCAGCAGGCACTGGGGCGGATTGCAGCCGAGTGTGAAGCGGCTGGGATGAGAATCAGCTCCTCCAAATCCATGGCCATGGTTCTCAACCCAAAAAAGGTGACTTGCCCTCTCCAGGTGGGTGGTGAGTCCTTGCCTCAAGTGGAGGAGTTCAAGTATCTCGGGGTCTTGTTCACAAGTGAGGGAAGAATTGAGCATGAGATTAACAGGCGGATCAGTGCAGCGTCTGCAGTGATGCGGTCGCTGTATCGGACTGTTGTGGTAAAGAAGGAGCTGAGCTGAAAGGCAAAGCTCTCGATTTACCGATCAATCTACAGTTCTACTCTCACCTATGGTCATGAGCTTTGGGTAATGACCAAAACAACAAGATTACAGATACAAGCGGCCGAAATGGGTTTCCTCTGCAGGGTGGCTGGGCGCACCCTTAGAGATAGGGTGAGAAGCTCGGAGTAGAGCTCCTCCCGTGAGAGGAGAGGAGCCAGCTGAGGTGGCTCGGGCATCTGTTCAGGATGCCTCCTGAACGCCTCCCATGGAAGGTGTTCAGGGCATGTCCCACTGGAAGGAGGCCCCAGTGAAGACCCAGGATACGCTGGAGGGACTATGTATCTTGGCTGGCCTGGGAATGCCTTGGGGTCCCACTGGAGGAGCTGGAGGAATGGTCTGGGGTGAGGGAAGTCTGAGAGTCCTCACTTAGACTGCTGCCCCCGCGACCCGGCCCCGGATAAGCGGAAGAAAATGGATGGATGGATGGATGGATGGAATACTTGTAAAATATGGCCTCACATAAATAAGCATCATGATGAATTTGTAAGCATGTTTCACAACTTTCAGATTCTAGTGCAGAGTTTTGCCGCAAAGGTAATGCTAACAACAAGCAGCATGCTAACCACGCACTTCCTTATTCCTCAACTATAAAAGGTTTTATAATTAAATGCAGACAGTACACAGCCAAATTATTTTGACCTCAAGAGCCGCTGGGTACAGGCCTTTTAACGAGTACAGTACTTTATAATGACTCAGAGATGCAATTAAGCACTTACTACGGCTTTTACTATTAGTTAGCCATTATTATGTGGTCCCCAAACTAAAAGTTAGAAAATACTAGCTTAATGTTTAGAAGCATACACACATACATTTGATGGTCCCTACACTACACACTATCTTAGAGAAATAAAAGAGAAAATTTGTTCTGCTGATGAAATGGACATATGAGTCCATTTAGCTTAAGTTCTCCTTCAACTCCACATATCTTTTCTATCTAGCATTAGTGTTTTTAGAATCTTCAGAGCCTCCATTGTTTAAGCTGCTCTATATGTTAGATTTTAAAATATATCAATATATCACATTGTCAAGCAAACTGATACCCAGACATTAATCACTACTGTGGGTGCGTTCACACATGAGCTTGTTCAGTCCTGTTTGAGACCAGTTTGAGTCCTAATATAGATTTGCCCTGTTCTAGTCGTGGTCTAGTCCAGATTTAGTTTCAGGTTTAGTCCCAGTTTAGTCTAAATTTTGATCTATTTTTGATGGACTGGAAAAGACCAGTTCACCAAAAATAGATCAAAATTGGACTATTTGAGCTTCATGTTGACTGAGACAAGAGTCTGAGCAGTTCTTTAGCACAATCAGACGATAAACTGCTGTTCATGTAAACGCAGTGATAGTACGCGTCTGTGTCATCATCATCGCGCCCTCAGGATGTCCCGGGACAACAACTGGCGACGACTTTGTTACCGTGGCTGCAAAGGTGAAAGGGGAGGGTGGAGACAGAGGGGTGGGGGTAGGGGGGCTTTGAAATGCTTAAGTGCCCCCCATTCAAGTCCACTCTGCTCTGGGCCATTCTGAAGTGAGATGAGGTGAAAAAGCACACACCGCCAGCTCAGGCCGTCTGCAGGTGGTGCCGAGTCACACTGTGGTGGTACATCTGATAAAGGGCTCTACAGGAGGTGTAGACAACAGACATACCTATAAGACTACAAATGCAATTAAAAGAAGATGAATCACGATAAGGATTGGATAGTAGGGCTGCGACTATTATGTTGATAATTGATTAATCTGGCAATTATTATTTTGTTAATCATGTAGTTGTTTAGAACAGGAAAGGTCTGTGAATATGAGATTTGTACAAAATTTGACTGAGAAGCTAAAGGGATGCTAGAGAACGTATATAAAAAAAACCCAACATGAATTTAGAGGTGCACGATATGGCCAAAAAATATAATGGATATTTTGCACACACTGGACGATTGCAATTTTAATCCAAGTCTTTCAAACAGGGGAAGCCCATTTTCATTCTTCTCATATCCTATTATTCAAGAAATTGTAAACTGCCTTCAAATAGGTATGCCATGTAATTTTAATAGTTTAAATTAGAATGAATTTTTTTTAGTGCCAATTGTGTAATTGCACAATTACCCTGCTTTGCAAGTACGAAAGTCTGGAGTAAACCTGTTTCTTAATAATGCTATTTTACTTTTTGTCAAAAAGATTTCTATTACAAGCATTAATTTGACACGCTTCTTGTCTCATTTTGAACTAACTAACCTAAATCTAATTTATTCTAGTTGCTGTTAGCATTACCGTGACAGCAAAACTCTGCTCTGGCCTCTGAAAGTTGTGAAAAGTGCTTATAAACTCATCGTGGTGAATAATTAGGATGCTCGGAATGCATAAGGTAAGTGAGGAATAACTTTGGACCACTGCAAACCATTTAAACTAGCTTCACATTTTTAAGACAGTAAAAATGAGATACAGCACCTTTAAGTACCAGAAATAAAAATGAGCCCTAATTATGATTACCGTATTTTCCGGACTATAAGTCACACTTTTTTTCATAGTTTGGCCAGGGGTGCAACTTATACTCAGATGCGACTTAAATGTGAAATTATTAAAATATATAATTTCACATCTTCGTTACTGTCACACTGACAACTGTGCGAGCGCACTCTAGGCTTGTGGACCAGTATCAAAGCCACGCAGAAGTGGAAGCGGCATTTCATCTACCTCCGGAGTTGGTGGAGTTGTTCGGAAGCAACACCAAGGATGAAGAATTCAATGGATTTAGGGATTTGGAGTGAGATCAAGAATAAACTTGTTAGCTTGTTTTTTATGCTTTAGTTATCTGATTAACTGTTAATAGCTTACGTTAACATAACAGACACATATTCAGTTTGTTGTCTATGCTTCATGTAGCTTCATATATATAAATGTGTTACGTTAGCGTGCTGTACTGCTATTCAGCCTGTTGTTCTCTATTTTATTGTTATTATTATAACGTGCTTTAAAGATAAAATGTCTGTTCTTGGTCTCGGATTTAGTAAAATAAATTTCCCTCAAAAATGCGTTTTATAGTCCAGTGCGACTTATACTCCGGAGTAAAGTATAGTCCGGAAAATATGGTACATAATAATAAATCCTTAAAAACTGTTTAATCAAGATAACTGCATGTACCTCTCTACTGCCCTGCAATACATAGAGCAAAGCCACTAACCTACAACCTACAGTTGCTCTAAAACATGACTCATAAATTATCATTATTACCCTTAAAACGAATAAGTAATGTGATTCTATAGTTCAAATGATGCTGTTATGAAATTCTTTTTCACTTTATTTCGGAAGTTGCCGTTTTAAAGCCTCCCAGAGAATTGGTGCATTGTTGACTTGTTGGTCACATGAACATTGAACATTTTACATAAATCAACCTACTTTATATTATATTTCAACAGCAAAACTTTTCCCAGATTCTCCATTGACATTAATGGGATTCCCGCTTAACCACAAGTGGCACCACAAAGAAAGCACAGTTGCGGAGTCGCGTTTACAACAAAAGTGCGCAGGACGGAATAAGGTCAATACAACCTCCTAATGGGATGCAGTAGGAGATTGCAGGTTAACCAAGTTCATCACTATTAGATTTACATGTTCCATTTCCATATACTGTGGGTGGGTGAAATTAGGGAGCATTGGGCACATTCCATAGAAGTTTGTGGAGGCACCAGTGACATCAGCTCACAAGAGGAACTATGTCAGCCCAGGTCAACTTCATGCAGCACATTTTCAACTTATGACAGATCTCATTCAGAAAGAGAGAGAGGAGGGGGGGGGAGGGCAGAGAGATGGAGAGAGAGAAACAGAGAAAGAGGGAGAGAGCAAAACAAAGAAGGAGAGAAGGGGGGTTTCATACTACACTCAGTACCCTACAGTGGTGGCCCATTTAAAAGTGTACTTAAAGAGTAAGAAGTAAAAGTATTTTGCTCAGATTTTGAGGTCTTACCAAGGTTCAAATGTAGTGATTTTGATAAAGAATTGTGCAACAGAAACAACTGAATCAGGTTTTTTTTTGCCGTTTCATATGTATATTTTTATTTGATCAAACTACGAATGTGTTGAAAATAAACCTTTTCATTAGGTCTCAAATGGAATCAGCTCCCTGCCTATGTTAAAGAGGCCCCCACAGCCTCTACATTTAAGAGCAGGCTTAAAACGTTCCTCTTTGAACTAGCTTATGGCCAGGCCATCTAGGTGCAGAAATAAACCCTGCAGTTTTAGTTAAGCTGCCTAGGAGTAGCCATGCTGGGGGAAGTATGGTAACCTGAGCACTATCCTCTGTTTCCTCCTATTTTCCCTGTCAACAACATTAACTATTCAGTTCACCTGGAGTTTGTTTATTGCCATTCACATGCCCTTCCCTGTCCCACTCCCCTCTGGGGAGTGCAGCTGTTTCAGATGCCTGGCCGCTGACCGTCCAGTGATGGCTGGACCCTAGATCCCCTCCTGTGCTCTGATCCCGTTTTGTGGATCTGGACCCTCCATTCCCTTGCCTGGCTGGGGTGGCTCCCGCCCTGTCATGGGTGGGCCTCCCTCTGTCCCTTGGTTGAGTGGGCTCTGGCTCTACAGACTTGAACTCTACTTGCAACGGATGTGCATTAGTTCTGGACACATTTGCAGCTGCCCGTCCATGGGAGTGGATCTCTCTTTCACTGTGGTTCTCCTCGAGGTTTCTTTTTCCCACTGGGTTTTTTTGAGTTTTTCCTTGCTGAGAAGGAGGGTCTAAGAACAGGGGATGTTCTGGGACAGTTATCCATTTGCTTGTTTTCTGTTGCTTAATTTGCTTGTCTGTTTCTCTTTCATTGTTGATTTTCTAACTTTCTGTTGGTTAAATCAATTCTCATGTTCAGCCCCAAGAGGCAACTGCTGTTGTGATTTTGGGCTTTACAAAAATAAACTGAACTGAATTGAATTGAATCAAACAATAATAAAAAAAATGTAGTGGAGTAGAAAGTATAAATACCTTCTCTCAAATGTAGTGAAGTAAAAGTAAAAAGTACTTACTTTAAAATCTACGTAAGTATACATTTTAGGAATCTGTACTTTACTTACGTACAGTGCTTTACTACTTTTACTTTGTTCCATTCCACCACTGATACCCTATACTGATTTGGATTACTACTAGGGCTCAACGATATGGGTAAATATCTAACGATCTATCTTGCGATTAGATCTGTGATTTGATCTCTGGTACTTCAAAAATTACAGCCTTTGCGATTTACTAATTGCATCCATTCAAATTGTGATTTTGATATGACATAGTTACTAGCACACAAGCTCAGTACAGGAGGGCACAGGCCAGCTGGCAGCTCCTTTCTCCCTCCTATATAATCCTCTTGATGGGCCTATTAGCCAAGTACAGGCCCAGGGTGCGGGGTTAACCTCGGAAACCCTGTGACCTCCGACCCCTTCAGCCGCCTGTGCACTCGAAATCTGCTGTGGCTGGGCCTGACGCGAAGGTACAGGGCTATAAAACACAGCAGCAGGTGTGGGGCCAGTGACACAATCCGCTCACAACATGGAGCTTGTCTCATCAGCCAGGATGAAAAATGGAAGAGGAATTTAAATCAATAAATGGATGAAAAACATGGTAGCATACTTGCTCAATGTACAGATCTAGACAAGTAATGGTAAATGGTCACATTTTTATATTGCTTTTCCACCTTTAAGGCACTCAAAGTGCTTTACATCAAGGAACCACTCACCCACTGACACACACCTACACCAGAGTACGCAGACACAGTATTCATATATGGGAGCTGGAATTGCACTGCCAACCTGTGGGTCAGTGGATCTGATCGCTCTACAAATGATGTTTATGTCAAGAGCGGGATTTGAACCAGCCTTCAGATCAGTGGAGAAACACTCTAACAGCTCAGTATTATTATAACTTTTTCGTGGCTACCATTAATTGTGTATATGGATATCTGTTAACAGTGGTCCAAAGTTATTCCTCACTTACCTTATGCATTCCAAGCATCCTAATTATTCACTGTGATGAGTTTTTAAGGCTTTTCACAACTTTCAGAGACGAGAGAAGAGTTTTGCCATGACAGTAAAGCTAACAGCAACTAGCATGCTAACTATGGTTGTGTATTGCCAAGTGCGTCACAGTATGTATCCTGATACAGGGTCCACAATAGAATGCACATCCCAATACTCGTACCTTGATGCGATACATGTCCTGATACATAGATACCCATTCAATCCTGGGTTAAAAGTTTACAAAATCAATGTTTTGATTGTGTACATTAACAAAACACATTGAAATTTCATGCCCTTAGTATCAGAATACAATTGTCCTATGAATAAGTCACTTTTTCAGCTCAGTAGATTCAGCTTTAAAGCAGTAGTCAGCAGATTAATAACTGTAACAACTTTGCATATCTGTATCCATACACATATTGCCGTATCGTACAATCCTAATGCTAATGCACACTTCCTGATTATCAGAGAAAAAGTCGTAGTAGTTTACCCAAAATACTTTGAGTAATTTATTGGATCACTACTTGATATATTTGAGTATTATTATTTTGAAGTGCAATTTTTTGGCTACTCTACTTTATTTTTTTTATTCAATGTGTCAGTAATCATTAAACCGTAATGCTTCTTCTCACAATTCCCTCATGCCAACAGAACAGCCCCCAATATAGTCCACAACATTCATCTATACAACAATTAAACAAAGGTGTGTGCATGTTTCTGCCTGTGACCTCTGACCTGTGAGTAACAGGACAGATGACACCAGCTCTGTACTGACAGGTGCAAAGGAGAAGTTGTCCCATGGGACCACAGAGCTCCAGAGCACTGCCTCCATCAGGACTAGCTCTTGTGTCAGACCTGTTCTCCGTGTTGATCTGAGTGTCCTTGAGCAGCTTGTTCTGTGTACTCTCCTCCAGGCAAATGGGTTCAAATGATTTAACTCCCCCCATCTACAAAGTTTAGTTCTAGTTAAGACGTAGACCATTTATCAGTGGCATTTCATACAATGCCAACTGGTAAAAACTGAAGGTAATAGGGATGTAGTGATACTAGGGTGGTTCTAGGGTGATTCTAGGGTGATTCTAGGGCAATACTAGGCCAACAGTAGCTCAGTCAGTAATCTGTCCACTGATTCAAAGGTCCTGCTCTCGACATAAACATCATTGGTTGTGTGGTCAGATCCACTGACCCACAGGTTGGCAGTGTGATTCAAGCTCCCAGACACTTAACTCACCTTGCCCCCAGTGTCTGTGTACACTGATGTATGAATGTGTGATGTGTGAAGTGTTTTGAGTGCCTTGAAGGTGGAAAAGCACTATATAAAAATGTGACCATTTATCAATCTATACTAAAACTAGCATTACAACTTGTAAAAGTACTGATACTGCAAAAAAAAAAAAAAAAAATAATGGGACAATTTTGTTTTTTGTTATTATTGTGGTAGGGTTGCAACAACTTCATCGATTAATCGCAACTAATGGATTACTGAAATAATTGTCAAATGATTTAGTAATCAAATAATTGTTAACTGGTTAACAAGGCTACAAAACATGCTATGAGCTGGGAGAAGAGGTTTTATGACTTCTGTGTAAAGTTCTCATTTTTGATTTATAAATATACACCACCAGGATGTTGTCAGATGGCGTCACTTCAGCTTTACTGGGAACAACTGAGTAAAAATCTCATATTCACAGGCCTTTTGCACACTTAACAACTAATCGATTAATCTAAAGAACAACTGATAGTTTAATCAATTTGCTAAATAATTTAAAATTGTGGTATTCCTCAGGAGGGAGTCGACGGGGGGAAACAGAGGGGTCTGTTGTCCCGGGCCCCCAAATTTCTGTCGACGGACCTGTGTCTCAGTATTGAAAGTAGAGATCCAATTCAACTTTTTCCTCTAGAGATGCCTTAAGCGCTTTATCAGTATTGTCATATTCACAAGGATGAAGTTTTTTTAAATAGTTCAAGAGCAGTCTTTCTATGTTGGGGGCACTGTTACAGAGCAAAGGATCATGGTCTATGTAGTCTTATAGCTTACTGCTGCAACAAAGCAATATAATAGACTCATCATGAAGTTTGATAAATTTTAACTGATTTTCTTATAACCCAATGCCATATTGTGTGTTATTCAGTCTATATACTTCAAATTGAGGCAAGCAGACAATCACCCAAAAACTTTCTCTCAAACTGTAGCCATAGACTCTGAGCTCATTCATTCTCAGACCACAAACGACTACAGCACAAGCCAATTATCTGCCGCCTCGCTTTACATGATTGCTCAGAGCAGCCCGCCCATCCCATGACTGCATTGTGCATTGTTTAATTGTGTAGAAGCAACGCCTGCTACTCCTCACTACAGGGGCCACATACAGTCTGTGCTACCAGGACAGGGAGGGGTCCCTAGCACCCCCCACCCCCACTGTTGATACATTCAGAATGACACCGCGTCTGTTGGCTGACGGCTCTACAGCTGGACTATGGGGGGATGGGTGGGTAAGCTACTGTGCAAGACCATTGCCAGATCAACATTGTAGCATGAGGACCAATGTACTGGTAAGATCTGCACTATACAAAAAAGGTAAATGTTTTCAAAGTATTTTTCACCAATAAAAAACACAGGTAATTGAATGAATGCAAACAGAAAGCCATACTGTGTAACGTTACAGGCAAAGTAGTAACATCTCCATGGAAACAATTAAGTGTGGACAAGCAGAAAAGTTACAAATTTAAATTTAATGTGATTTACTCAGCTATTTTAAATCCATCTATCTTAACCTGCTTTATCCATGGTCGGGTCGTGGAGGCTGCAGTCTGACCAGGGAGGCCTAAACTTCCCATTCCACACACTTTCTCTTTCTATTTTAAATCAAAACAGTGCAAAACGTCCAGTAGCATACATTTACATAGGCTGCACTTACTTTTCTTATTAATGAAACCATAAAGTAGACTAATTATTACAAATTCATTATAAATACATAATAACAGTTAGACCTGTCACAATAACAAAATTTGAAGCAAGATATATTGCTAGAGAGAAATATTGCGATAAACCATAATATTGAAACTACTTGAACTAATTAAGATTTATATAATGCAAGATAATCCCAGTAAACCATTTTTAAATGAGCTGCAACAAATGAATAGCAGAATGTACCAATAGTTAGCCATAAAAGAGACGAATTCATCCCTCCACAGTTCAAATCTTGTCGTATTACAACAAAAATACCCCAAATCTCCCCAGTTTTGCAAAGAAAAGTACTCACGATAAATATTAAGGCCCAAAATATATTGTTCCATCTTTCATATATTCATATATTTAACGATAAATTGACATAGTAATTATTGTGACAGACCTAATAACAGTTCCATTCAGAAGATGATGCCCACGGCTACACACTCAAAGATACACCTTTAATACAGCCTGAAGTGATTTATGATTGGAACGTAACAACAACCTATCCCAGGCAAATCACCATTCGGTGCAGACTTCACAGTGCAATTTATACGCAGTGCAACAAGATATATTCTCAAACAATACCAAGCCGGATGCACATTTTGTTCTATAAAAAGTGAAGGCTAAAAAGTAGGGTTGTCAAAAGCATTGAAAATCAGATACTAATCAATATTAAAACTAGTATCGAAACTATATACTCATTTGAACAAGTGAAATTGAAAAAAATCACAAACTGGATAAAACTGAACCTTTCTAGAACAGCTTGACTTTTCTTAGAACTACTACTACTGTAAGACTACATGGTGTAATAAACAAATCCTATTATTTAGTATTAAAAATAACACTATTGTTTGAAAAAGAGCTTTTAAAATTATGATTTGGATATCAAAATTGGTATAAAGTATCAGGTCTATTCTTTAGTATTAATATCAATCTTGAAATTTTAGTATCCTGACAACACTAGTAATAAACAGTAATGTAACAATAGCCTAGGCTGCCTAGCCAAACCTAATCATTCAGTGGAGACTTTGCAGTGCTAATTATACACAGTACACTACAAATGTTCTAAAATGAAGACTAAAACTTGTTTGTATAAAGTTCTCCCTGTGATGCAGCAGCAAAACAATGCAATTTATCCTCATGAGCCTCCATTTTGACCATCTGAGTTAGTGGCATTATCCTGAAACTTGGTCAATAGCAAAATAATAGTCATATCAGTACATGTTCTATTTTCCCATTATAAACTGTAGTTCTAAGTAAAACACAACTTTGTAAATGTTTTGGTACTGTGTTAGTTACACATTTTTTACAATCTTGGGCGCAAATGTTGTTGAATGAAGTTCTCCTGCTATTGGATCGGTTATGGACGTTACCCGCACTTCCACCTCGCAGAACCGGTTGTGTTTGAGTGACGGCTGCTTGTGTCGCTGACTTACCGGCAGTCTGCCTGTGGAGGACCGGACCGGCTTCGCTTCGGGGCCGTGGGGGGTCGAGTACAGGCTGTGGGCTCTTTGTTCGGCCGCGTTGGTGTTGCAGATTTGTGTGAAGTATCCGGCCGGTACCGAGCTGAGAGGCGGACTGCGCAGACCCGTGCTGAAGAAGTCCGCATTAAGGACCGTGGCTCCGGTGAGGGCCTTCATGCTCTTGTGGTGTGAACCCGGTAGAGACCGGGGTATCGGGCTACAGGGGCCGTGAGGGACGCCTTTGGGCAGTCGCATCATTCTGGGACTTTCTGTGTTCGTTTGGACCCGGGTGAGGAGCTGAGTAGTGAAGAGATAAAATGTACAAAGTGTGCAAAGTATTCGACTTAAAAATAAAACAACGAGGCATGCACGAATGCACGAATGCACGAATGTGAATAAACCAGGACAGTTCCAGCTAGCAACGTTGGTTCACTTTTCACTATTACAAAAGACTTACTATTGTTTGTCCGGTCACAAAGCGCATAAACTGTATCGGTTATTGCTAAGGGAAAATAAATAATCCAGCATCCCGTGTTTAATCTCCGGTGTCAGCGGCAGTGCATAAGAGGGTCCGGTGCAGCTCAGTCCTTTTGTCCCGTCTCCCAAATGCAGATCCCGGTGTGCATGCTGCCTGCACTCGCTCGTCTGCTCTGGTGCTCTGGTCCTGTCTGTGATCGGTCCTCTGTCGTCGGACACACTCGCACACACACACGTACAGGACGGGTCCGTTTTACCGCGAAAACTCCGTCCCGCGAAATTCGGATCTCCCGCGGCTCCTCTCGGTTCGTGATTGGCCCGCAGCAGGACGCGGCTTCTGATTGGCCCGTGGCACGCTCGCCTCTACTCGTCTACATAAAACAGTTGTCGTGTTGTTTTTAAAGAGACAGGCGCCATGACGGTTCGCTTTGTAGCGGACCTTTTCTTTCACAAAGACAGCATCACACTTATATTAGATAAAGCCATAGCCGCGGGAACATAATTTTGTAAGGGGGTGCTGAGATTGATTGATTGATTGATT
>JACM01013801.1:0-10505 GCA_000787095.1 Periophthalmodon schlosseri | reverse complement strand
GCTGCATCTTTGGACAGGGTTCAGCAAATGGTCAAAGTTCTCATAGTCGGAGAGCTGGAAGGTAGAAGAATAATGTTATGGTTAGTCTGTTCATTTATAGACTGCATTCAAGTTCTACAATTTGATGATGTCATAATTCTCTGGGAGATTTGCTGTTTTTGAAAGAAACATCCAAGCAAACCTTATCATTATATATGAGGGACTAGGTCCACAAACATGTCATACTAATCACGTCTTTGTGGTCGAATAATCGCACTACTTTTAGAAGTTATGGTCAAAAATGATTTTTGAAAGCAAACTAAACAAATCTACACACAGTTAAACAGCAATTCCCCTCTTTCTGACCTTTCCTCCAGCTTTAATTGAAACTTTAGGGATTAAAGAATGTTGTGATGTCACATGAATACACATGTATAAAAATGAACAGGTAAAGGTCCCATATAACTTTGTTAAGTCATAGAAATAATTGTGCAAGAGTCACATGCATTTCGAAACATGTTTGTAGAGGTCTAAAGCTACAAGGCTAGCAGGTTTTATCATATGACTAGAGATCGACCAATATAGGTTTTTTCATGGCAGGTGCCGATACTGATTGTTTAGAATCCAAAGACACTGATGGCCGATAAGCTCTGACGATATTTTTGGGCTGATTTTGATGATTTTCCCCTAATTATGTAATTTAAATCTACCACAAATGCACTCACAGCCCTTTTTAACCACAAAATTTCAACAGAGCAGTGTATTCACGTTCTGTTAGTTATCTTTTTGCACTTTATGTTTATTCTTCAGGCTGCAGATCAACCAAAACAAAATATAGGCTGTGATGGAGATTTAAGGTCGATAGCCGATACGGTAAAAAGAGCAAATATCGGCTAATATATTGGTGTATCTCTACATAAGACCCCATTGAGACATGTTTTCTGACAATAACTGCACTGAAATGGCATTTTCCATTAGATTGTGATGAACTGTGAGCTGAGTTAACCAGGACTAAAACTTCCAAAGAAGAAAACTAAAGAAAAAAAAATTACCGTCTCAAAGTTGTATTTGGAGTAATTTGCGCATGTTTGAGCAATCTCTAATCACTTATTTTCAAGATGCCATTTTGCTGATCATTCCCATTTTCACTGCCACCGGCATAAACCCGCTGCTCTATACCTACGCCGTTCTTCAATTTCCTTTTCTTAATCTGTGATACGTGCAGGATTCGGCAGCATGGGTAGTCATTTTGGCACAAATGGAAAAAAATCTGCTGCTCGCTAGTGTGATCTGCAGCTATCTATAGGAGGGGCTGACAGCTCCACGGCTCTTTGTTCTGACGTTATGACGTTTATGGCAATGTCAGCTCACACTGGGCACCACTGTTTTCTATACACGGACATCAGCAGATTTGTTTCCTTTATCAAGTCGGTTTAAGTGTGATTTAAAATGTGCAAATTATAACATAATGATCCATGGGTGACATAGGCTATATAGCAGGCTCAAGCACAATATGTGTTCTTTAAGTTTAGCCTGTATAAGGAAAAAAGTGTAAATCTGTCAAGAGGAAGACTTGCAATAGGCTATATTTAGTTTCTCATGACATTAAGATAAGGAAACTTTGGTGATGTCAATGGAAGTTAGAGTGGTTGTGATCTGAAATGGGAACAAAAAAAAACATGAAGTCACGCTAACACAGAGTTAAACATTTACAGCACTAATGACTCACCAGAAACATCTGTCGCAATTCATAAACATGCTCCATTCGGATTTCCTGTAAGTCCATGAACAGGGAAGAAGGCAGCTACAGCAAGGGTTAGTACAACAAAATCATTCTTATTAACAATAGGGTTGTCAGAATTATCGAAAATCAGATAGTAATTGATACTAAAGCTAGTATTGGAACTATATACTCATTTCAGCAAGTATCGAATTAAAAAAGGTATCGATACTGAAAGAAGTCACATTCATAGGACAGAAATGAACCTTTCCTGAATAGCAGATAATAGAATAGAATGATCTTGAGCTGCATCACAACAAGTAGTACACATAAACTAGTATATGCCCATGGACCACTATGGAATCTACTTGGATGACTGAGGAATTACACAGGTAATAGGCCACATGGTAATATAAAAGAAAGTACTATGATTTAATGTTGAAAATGACATTCTGTTGTCTGTAGTGTTTTTTATTATTATCGTGGTATCGGAATCGGTATTAAGTATCAAGTCTATTCCTTAGTATCGAAATAGAGTTTGAAATTTTAGTATTGTGACAACACTAATTCATTTCATTTTATCATTTATGAAGTTTTACTTGAATTATTCTTTGAGATATTTGGTGTGAGAAGAAAGTCCAAATCCAAAATCCCCCCAAAAAATCAAAAAAAGTAATATTGGTTTAAAGGTGTACAATGTCATTTTCCTGATTCCTCGTCTCGGTGGAGATGTTATTGTTTTGCCCGGTTTCTGTCACTGCATTGCATTAAACTGACCTATCTTGCATTTATTCAATTACAAGTGTTGTTAAAGCTAAAATCAATAACTTGGCCTGGTGGTGCTGGCTGGTGATGGAGATAGACATGTTTAATGCCATACAGTGGGACACAGCAAAGTCTTTTAGACCTGGTTTAGTCATGTTTTCAAACTAGAAGCCTATTTTAGTTCTTATTTAGACTTAGTTCAACATCAGATATACACAGTAGTACATTAGTAATAGTAGTAGTAGTAGTAGTAGTAGTAGTAGTAGTAGTACAGTAGGCGATATGAGAACTAATAAGCTTTAGTTAATGTTTTATTGAGTTTTTAATCAGATAGTAGGCCTTCTATGCAGTAAACTAATGTATTACCTAAAAGACCAAGTGCTGTTATCCAGCACAACAATGTAATAGGCAAGACATAATAAAAGATTAAAAATACTAGGCCTACTACTACTTACTCCAACATTAGTATTATCATTATTACTACTATGCTACTACTACTAGTACAAGCTTATAAAACTTCTACTCGAGGTTAGGGTTTACTACTACTACTACTACTACTACTACTAATAATAATAATATTAATAATGATAGGCAGAGATGGGTAAATTAGCCAAAAATTGTACTCAAGTAAGAGTAACATTCCTTTAAAATAGTAGGTACTCAAGTAGAAGTACAAAGTAGTGGTCCAAGAAATTACTCAAGTAAGAGTAAAAAAAAAACTACTACTGAAGTGAGAGTCACTTCAAGCATAACTGTCGGCACATAACATCTGATTTATAATTTGAAGTGAATGTATTTGAAGAACGAAACATTAAATAATACACAAAATGTGGTATTTTCAAAGAACAGACTTAAAAATGAAACTAAATCATATCTGAAGGAGTGGAGCAAGAAACACGAATGTTCAAATCATTTCATATTGTCAACATAAAGCTCAAGTCACTGTTACTTCAATAAAAATATTACTTAGGTAGGAATAAAATTATGCTACTAGGAAAGTACTATGGAAAGTAAAATTTCTTTAAAAAGTTACTAAGAACTACCCACCTCTAATAATAATAGGCACAACTATTACACAAGTCTCATGTGAATAGGCCTACCAATTGTATTTTTCCCCACACCCTAACCTAACAGTAGTCCAAGAAAGCATATTGTTGATCACTTGTTTTCTTCTGCCTTATTGATAGCAAACAACCAGCCAAACGTCTTGCCTAATTCGTGCTTAGAAGCCTTCCAAAACGCCAAAAAACTCACCTTTTCAAACAGCGAGTTTTCTGTTAAATCCCTCAGTGAAATGTCCCGTATGTTCCTCCATGCGTAACTTACCCCACGCACACTTCAGCAGCTATGCCTGGGATCAGGGAGAGGAGAGGTGGTGAAACTGAGTGTGATCCGCCCATACATGCCCCAACCTACGCCTTCTCCAACAAAAACATGGAAGCTGTTAAGATTATTCATAAATCTGACACTGTAACTGGAAGTAATCATTTTCCGTGGTGTTTTTGAGTCACTAAACTAAAGTCCCAAGTCTAGTCCTCCGGGTGAATGTTTTAACCAGATAAGGAGAAGCAAACTGATAGAAACATAGATTGATTGGCTCTCTTGCGTAAAAGACTACAAACATGGCGGATCAAGCGATTGCAGTTTGGGTGGTCACGTGCGTAAAGTGTGCGTATGATCAAAAGCTGTGATAAGTGGTGTGAAAGTAAATTAGCACATACATGTGTTGAAATGATCAAAAGGGGACTATCATTTTAAGATAGAAGGCTGCACTACTGGACTGGTTTGGATAGACTACAGTTATAGCCCATAGACTGTATAGCAAAAGTGAATAAACTTCAGCTAATGGTAAATTAGGCAAAATAGAATTTTTTAGACATTTTTTATTTATTTATTTATTTATTTTAACTTAAAAGAATTAGGTGAAATTTGAATTTTTATACAACTTTTCAGTAGGATTTAGTTTACTCAAAAAACAAAACAAAAAAACCAAAAACAAAAACAAAAAAAACTTCTAAATAGATACCCAAAATTATGTTTTTTGGTTTTTTTTTTGTATATCATGTGCTAATAAAATGAATGTTCAGTGCCTTGAACAGTAGAAAAATGCTATATAAATGTGACCACTGAATTAAGTACTTTTTAAACTAGTTTTGGTAGGAGTGACAAATAGACAGACTTCATAATTACATCCAGCTGATTTTATTGAAAATGCAAGAACAAGACAACAGCAGAAGAATACAAATTAAAATGTACCAAAAGAGATGCTATGTTACAGTTAGGATCAAATCATAACTTACAGACATTATTTGAGGTTCAAATATCAACCATGTTTTTTTAAAAAGGCCCACTAAATGAACTGATTTAGGTTGTTCACTGCTGCCCTCTACTGGCACATGCTCTGTCATAACATCTCAAAAGTTGGTATTCACTATCATCTCATGTTTCAACTATTATTGTCAGACTAGTTCCTATTGCTACCACTGGGCACGCCCCTTGGAGCATGGTTACACTATTTATTGTCTGTACAGGGACAACAGAAAAATAAGGATAAAACCATGAGTGTGTAGGCCCGTTAAAAATACATCTGGTGAATATTTACTGATTAAATAAAGAATTAATAGTCAATAAATATGTTTTCATTTTAATGTGTGTGTCTGTAAACAATTGGTTTCTACAAAGCAAGGTACCAAAGACAGTGAAATAACGAAAAAAAAATACCTTAAAGGAACAATATCTAAGATTTTGATTTTAAATTCCATAAACTTGACTTAACTGTGTCCCCAGATAAGAGGTAGACATGTTCAAATCAAATATAGCTTTTAATGATAACAACTGTAATGCTGATTTACTCTTAATTACAAAAAAAACATTGGACGTGATGGCCAAGTTGTTTATATTATAATTTGGTGTTCTGGTTCTCAAAACAATTATCAAATCAGAAAGCAGAATGAGCCTCATATGAGTCTCTTATTTGGGTTGCCAGTTTCAATGCTAAAATCCAGTTGATTTAAAGTGGACCTATTCTGCAAAATCTACTTTTTAGAGCTTTTAACCATGTTATAGCTGTTTTTCATTTACCCTCTTGAAGTTGTATTTAGAGTGATTCATGCATGTTTGAGTAATCTTTATTCTCCTGTATTCAAGACGTCATTGCTCCTATCAACCCCAATTTTCACCGTCACCAGTATACGCCCACTGCTCTGTACTTTATTCTCCAATTTTATTTTCTTATAAATCCACCTCAGATTCAGCATCATTGTGTAGTAATTTTGGAACAAATGAAACAAAATCCGCCACATCCCAGCGTGATCTGCAGGATAGAAGTGGCTGACAGCTGCACAGCTCTTTCTTGTGATGGCGTTTATGGCGACATCAGCTCTCATTGAGCTGTGGACATCAGTGGACTTGTTTCTTTTAGTAAGTCTTTTTAGATGAATATTGTGATTTAAAATGGGCAAATTATAACATAATGATCCACAGGTGTCATAGATTATAACTATATAGCGGACAAAAGCACAATAGGTCTTTAAATCAAAAAGACGCTCTCTGATCTAAATCAGCACTAACTAAACCCCAGCGCCCGCAGCCAATTATTAATCAGTGCCTCTGCTACTGCTATGTCCATATACTGAGAATGAGAAAAACTTGTGTGTGTCCTCTATCTGCAGGTTAAGGCACTGGCAACCCAGGTTCAGTTGTGATTGTAATACCTTTTTAAACTATAAGATTGCAGGCTACATACAGTTCCTTTCATATGTCCTGATGCTGGACATAACCTGCGCAGTAAGAATGATATATTTTAAGAAGCTTGGGTAGTTAGGAAAATAGATTTGAACTGCAGTGACATCACACTACAGCAGGTCAATGCGTTCCAGCTTAGTTTGATTTGTATTAGTGATAAACATAATAAAGTGAATATGATTCAGACATAAACAAAACAACAAAATAAAGTATGTGCAAACCTGCTGTGGGATATATTCATAACAGTGGCTCTGTACAGAATTAATAGAAGCTGATAGAAATGATGATTGTGCTGCCTAAAGAAAAGCAAGAAGGTTCTAAACTTAAAGGCCCTGTACCTGATTTTTCCCCCACGTATTTGAGCAAAATGTGTCTTGCCCCAGTACAGATATACTGTATAAGCCGCTTTTGAGGTCAAAATAAGTCAGCTGTGTACTGTACTAAAATATTAAGAATTCTATTGTCTGATAATCAGGAATTAGGATGCTAGTTGTTGTTAGCATTACCATAAGTCAAAATTGCACTCTGGTCTTGTGAATAGCGTTTATAAACTCATTGCGGTGAGTAATTAGGATGTTTGGAATGCATAAGGTAAGTGAGGAATAACTTGGCCCGCTTAAAATGGACTGTTTTTCATGTTTTTAAGACAGTAAAAATCAGGTACGTCGCCTTTAAATACAAATAAAAGTGTTGTCCATTATGTCATACAGGTGGTTCAACTTATCAAACATGGGATTCATGTTGTGTTGGTCACTCTCCTACAGTACTCTCCCTCCTCTGGTTCTCTGGTACTCTGCTTTCTGGTTCACTGTTCCTCCAGCCAGGAGGGCTTGTCTGAGCCCGGGGGCTTTAGTTTCACGTTGAACTGTATGAGAGTTTGTTCCAGCTGCTGCTGGTTTCCTGCAAAGTATGCCGAGATGGCATTGTGGAAGAGGAGGAGTTGCTTGTGCATCACCTTCACCTGCACAAACACACAAGTATAGTACATGATTATTTATGGCTTTCTATGGTTCACATGTAGAGCACACACAGTTTGGAGATAATGGATGTTTTTATTTACTATCATTATTATTATGTAAAGCCCGGTGTTCACGGCAAATTTGTTTCATCTTATAAGATTGTTGGATGTCATACTACATGACGTGAGGAATTTAAATTGTACAACAGCAGACATGCACACTGTGAGATTGTGCACACGATCAGTCGTGGTTACAACCAGTAGCTACGACTGAGTGTGTCTGAGTGAATATCAGGTTCCAGGCACCTTTCTAATTACAATGGTTAGCGAAGGCTAGCGCTACATGCTACCACTATTTTCGCATTTGATGAAATAAAAGGAAAACGGGGAGACATGTCCCCGTTCATAGCAGAGCTCTTCTGCTGTTATTGAGGAGCGCTTGTATTCACTCTTGGGCACATGTTTGACAAAGAGGAGAGCTCACTCAGCGACCAAGATTCCAAAATATTAGACATGGTTTATATCAGTTTCAGCTCGTCTTTGGTCGTACAAGGTGAAGTTTAATATTTATCCCTGTATCAGTGTAAGCCCTACGACCCACCATTTTGAGCTACGACTCAAAATGTTCCCCATGATCAGAAATCTTTCATCGCTGATCAAAAATCTAAATCTTTCAGTGGACACCCATCCTAACATAGAAAGATGAAAGCCACCTTATTTTCCTCGAGGAATTTGAGTTTGATGGTGACGTCGCTGCGCAGTCTCTCGTACTTGTCTCTGTAGTGCTGGTACTCGTGCTGGGCCATCTCGATCCGGACCATGGAGGCAGCGTCTCGTGGGCCCATGCTCAGCTCCTCCAGGTCGGAGCGGTACGCATCAAACTCCAGCCTGATCAGCCACATACAAACATATCCCCACACTGAGTCAGCCAAGAGAGTATAAAGCTTTTTTCATGAACACAGATGAAACAGAGGGCAGATAGAGGGACATAGATTGGTGGACACACTAAACATTTTTAACTATTTTAACCCGCTCTACGTGATCCTGCTGTTTTTATTTTACTATTTTGTTCCTAAATCAAAATATGAACATTAATAACTTCTTTCCTCAAGATTAGCAGCCTCATTGACAGCCTCGTTGCTTGAGGCGAATACCTTCACCAACGTTGCTCCTCATTGGCTCTTTGGATGCTATTATACTTGTGCTCGGAATTCCAAAGATGGAACTTGGCTCCAAATTATCCGCTATAATTGCTAGCCACAAATGGATTCATTTGGGTAGAGCCCAACACTGGGTGACTTCACACTCCCTCAGTTCACTTCTATATATAGTGTATTGTTTGGACATGCCTGAGCCCTGCTCCTTACCGTGCGTTCTCATAGAGCTTGATGGTCATGAGTGTGTCCTCCATGGTCTTGTTGACCAGAGTGTCCACACTGGACACAAAGAAGCTGATGGCCCCCAGCAGAGACTCTCCATTCTTACACAGCAGCTTCTGGGTCTCTGCGTTGTACCCAAACTCATCCTGAAAACACACCCACATGATCCCTGTTAAAATAAATCAATAAACTAAACTAAATGTGTATGTGTTATTTATTTGTGACACTGGAGGCTTTTTGATTTCACAGATACGGATTTTCCTGTACAGAATTTAATTTTCATAACATAGATAGAAATAATACAATTTGTATTTTTTTCTTCTGTTGATGGGTTTGATAAGAAGTATAGGGTAAGGCAGCTGTCAATTAAGACATGCGTGCTAAATTAATTATATATATATATACATATACATATTTACCTGTATTCGTGCATAAAATGTATTTTGTATATTCTTAATCAAGAGAATACAAATTCAAAAGTCAAAGCATTTCACATTCATGAATACGAAAAAATATAAAATATGTGTGTGATTTCTCAGCTTGAGAATACAAATGGTTTTTACATACCGAAAACACATAAATATGCACGCATTTTAATCTGGCATGCATGTCTTAATTGACAGCTACCTTACCCCATAAAGAAGACCTCTGCTAATAATTGGCTAATCTTTGGCTAATAATTAATATGCCATCTACTTAGTTATTTGTCATATATCAATAAGTCAAATATTACTATAAAATGTTCAAAATATTGTTAAGTAGACTAGAAGATGGGGTGCTTACAAATGCTTTAAAACTTCCACACATCATTGTCTGTCTAAAATATCTAAAAGTTGCCATGTCTGCATGGTACCTGGAGCTCAGGGGACTTCTGGCTGAGATCAGTGAAGGTGTCTCCAAGGGCCTGCTGGGTCTGCACCATGCTCTGGAAGTGTGAGCTGAGGGCTGTGGCTAGTCTCAGGATGTTCTCGTACTTGAGCTTTGTGTCTCGTAACAGGTCGATCTGAGCCTCCAGCTCCAGGTCCACTGTCCGAGAGCCTCTGCCAAAGCGCTCCGAGAACATCTGCTTGGTGCACTGCAGACATACACACAGTACACTTCATCAATAATGCACTCAGAGAAAGGAAATCTATATACATTTTATAGGGTTAATGGCCCTCATTCATTCATTCTTAAGAACAAATTATTAAGGCCTTCTCCTTAAGGTTTTTAGCATTCACTAAATTTGTTCTTAACTCAAAATAGTAAAAAAAAATTCCCTTCTGTCAACTCGACAAAAGATATTTTGCTGCTCATCCTAGTTCTGGTCAGATTGCTGGAGGACATTGCCTTATATCTATCTGAAGAGAGAAGCTAACTACACTGAAACTAACACACATATTTGTTTACAGTTTCTATTTGTTAGCTACGTTTATTGAACTACACTAAGTGTGAACTGTGTCTGAGTCATATTTTGCATAATCATTCAGGCCCCTAATGGGTGGTCTCAGCTATTAGCATACTGGCTATTACTATGGTTTTCCTTGTTTTGATTTAGGTCTGAGGATGGAGTTATAAATAGGAGATAGATGATGTCTCAGGCCCCCAATTCCTGTTCAAAGATGGATTGTCTTTCCTAAGAAAAACTGCCTCTTTAACTCCCCTCTCAAACCATTTCTTTTCATTGGCTAAGATCTGTACCTCACTATCTTCAGAGGAGT
This sequence comes from Periophthalmodon schlosseri, assembly GCA_000787095.1. Taxonomy (NCBI): domain Eukaryota; kingdom Metazoa; phylum Chordata; class Actinopteri; order Gobiiformes; family Gobiidae; genus Periophthalmodon; species Periophthalmodon schlosseri. The sequence goes on along the minus strand of JACM01013801.1, from coordinate 260 downwards.
TGTTAGTGGCTTTGAGATGGAAAAGTACAACAGATTGGGGTCTCGTGGGTCCCGAGGACATCTTAACTGAAAATGTTCTTCTTGAGAAACAAATCCTAGAAGCAGTCAGGCGCACTTGTACGCACAGAAATACTACTGGTATAGAATATTATTACTCTTACAATGCAACCAAAAACTGATGCAAGTAATACAAATAAATAAAATAAAAAATATTGGATATAAAAAGAGTCATCAAGCGTGATATAGAGCATGTACAGACA
>KN478024.1:149471-159850 GCA_000787095.1 Periophthalmodon schlosseri | reverse complement strand
TTAGTTAAATCCAGGTGGCGACTTTTTTTTTGGCCAGGCAGTGTAGATCCATAACAACACAAGTAAAGATTTAGGGTAAAGAAGCCCATAACAGATACTAAGGAATAGGCTCGATACTCATTACCGATACCACAGTGATAATAAAAAACACTTTCTTTAGACAACAGAATGAAACTATGTAATCCGTCAGTCGTCCAGGTAGGTTCCATAGTGGTCCATGGGCGTATTCAAAGTCTACGTGGTCTTATACTTGTTCTAATACAGCTCAAGATCTTTCTAAAGCTATTCAGGAAAGGTTCATTTCTGTCCTGTGAAGACTTTTTTATTAGTATTGATACCTGCTCAAATGAGTATCTAGTTTCGATACTAGCTTTAATATCCATTTAATATCTAAATCGAGTTTCGATACTAGTTTTACTATCGGTTCGTGTCTGATTTTCGATACTTTTGGCAACCCTAGTCCAGTCACATACTACATTAAAGACTTCCTCATCTTTGGCCGGCAGCAGCAGAAGGAGATGGAGGGGCTTAGCTTAAACACATTAGACCTGTGCCAGCATAATTATTAACAACCTGGAGGTGAATGCTATCTTTTATGACATCTTTAGCCAGGCTTCAACATCACTGCATGGGCTTATTCCAATGAGCAAAATTAAAGTGATAAGGTTTTCACATTACTATTTTTCCACTCTCAATTTGCATGGATATAAAGCCCACAGCTCTTCTCCTCTGTAACATCTGATTGTCTCCAGACACCGGCCAAATATTAAAACTGTAATGTGAACAATGTTAAGATGCTAAAATGCAAATATATGGATAATACAGCAAATCCTAACGGAGAGCTGGTGTTGAGACTGAGATGTTTTAAAATGCGGTGACGATTACAGCAGTTAGACAATGGTTATGGCAGCAACACATCTCAAAGAACTTACGAAAAGCAACAGAAGAACTGAAATACTGACGATATAAACAAACTAACCCGAAAGATTTAACAAGGAATATTTTCTTAAACAGCCATTTTTATAATATAAACACCATTAAGATCACACTAGATTTAGATTTGGACAGGATCTTTTGAAATTTGCTTTGAACATTTTTTTTTTTACTCAAATAAGGGCACAACAACAGAGTTTGTGAGCACACTCGCCTCACAGCAAGGCAAGGCAACGTTATTTGTATAGCACAATTGGTACACAAAGTAATTCAAAGTGCTTTACAGAATAAGAAAGCCATTAAAATCACAATACAACAAATCAAAACATACATAATCATCATAAAATTAACATTAAAGAGAAGAGTGCAGAATAAAACCCTTTTCGTCATATGCACAGCTAAACAAAACCGTTTTGAGCCTGGATTTAAACATTGTCAAAGAGTGTTCGAGGTTTTAGCTGCGTAAAACTGAAACGCCGGTTCCCCATGTTTAGTCCTGACTCTGGGCACCAGCAGGAGGCAGTCTCCGAAGTCCTCAGAGTGTGAGAAGGTTCATATGTCCACTGTGTGCCATCTAAAGGTTCCAGGTTATTTTGGAAGTTGTGGAGTTTGCATGTTCTCCTTGTATCTGGGCACTCTGGTTGCCTCCAACAATATAAACCATGCATATAGCACATGCTTCAACTAGGTAACCCCGATTAACCTCCTTAATATATGAAGATGGCTCCCTAGTTGCTGCACTGTGGGCCGCCACTGCTCTTAAAAGTCCCTGTACTTGATTTCTGCCCGTGTATCTGCAAACTTTGTCTTGCTCCAGTACATATATATTGTATAAGTAGCTCTTAAGGTCAAAATATGTCCACTGTGTGCCACCTGCACCTGATAATAAAGCACTTTATTGTCCAATAATCAGGAAGTGTGCGTTGGCATGCTAGTTGTTGTTGGAATAAAAGCAGGATTATATGGTAAAGCTGGCTGACAACAGAAGACAGATATATTAAAGATCAACTTTTATGAGCTTTTAATCTTGTTATAATGCCGTTCCCAAATCATTAGCATAGGCAAAGTTGTATTTCAAGTGATTCCTGTTGTTCTGTGTTTGAGGCTCGAGTGGTTTGAAAATGTCCATTTTCACCTACCCCCTATACCCACCCACATTTCTATGCTAACTGCGTTTATTCAAATATTTTAGACTGTGGGTCATACATGTGGGGTGTAGCCATTTTCACGAATAAAAAATACATACACTAAAATCCACTGCTTGCAAGGGCATGCTAGTTGTTGTTGGAATAGGGTAGATGAGAAATAATTTTGGACCGCTGCACACCATTTAAAATGAACTAGTTCTGACAGTAACATCAGACACAGAGCCTTTAAGAGGTTGCACTCTGGTTGAAGTAAATACAGAGGACAACTTTCCCATTGGGACAATAAACTGCTATTCTTTTTTAATAAGAATCTGATTTTATTCCATGTACTTGTTTTAGCTCAAATGATGTGTTGCTTGCACTGTGGTGGCCAATTATCACATGCTTCCAATCCATGTTTTTTCTCACCATATTTGATCACTAGTTATGAACAGAATACGAACGAAGAGTAATAAGCGCTCTATTCTTGGCAGCACGCTAGGCTGGTTCCTTTTGACTTTAATTTTATCCTAGTGACACATAATCAATGTTTTATCGCCTACATATTATTACCTCCCTCCTGTTGGTAACATGACTCCCGTTGTGGCTAATCCCCTCTGTCACGGTGCCATTGATTACTGCACTGCGGGCGCTAAGCCGGACGGGGGCACGACGACACCCATTACGGTTGACTTTGCTCATTGAATTATGGGACAAAAAGGCATCGGAAACAATACCAGGTAATGAAATAAGGGCATAAGGAGGACGTATGGATAGAGAGGGCGGTGAGGGGGGCGGTGAGGGGTGCAGAGGTCAGACGGGACAACAGCATGGCGTCACCGCAGAGACATGAGTAACCAGGAAGTGCATCAAATATTAAACGCTAACCCTGTAAGTCGGTGTGATTATGGTCTGAAGTCAATTTATCATGCTGTAACGATAAGGAGCCATATCTGATCTTTGGACTTTTATGATTTAGTAATACATTGTCTCATCTTAATTGATCTTAAAGTGCAAAAAAGGGCAGAGAAAAGACGTTACTCAAATGGGAAAATTATTCACCTTATTCCAGAAGTTGCTGTGGGCGCCGCCATCGTCATTAGGGTTGCGTTATTTTGCACGGGGCTGCCGATCTTGACAGCAAATAAGTTCAGTTCTATAGGTATTTTGCACGGGGCTGCCGATCTTGACAGCAAATAAGTTCAAGTTCTATAGGGACTACAGAGACATTTTAATGCCTCCCAGAGAATCGGTGCGGTGTCGACTTGTTGGTCACATGACGCACAGGTTACACAAATCAGCCGACTTTTATATCATATTTCTGAGGCGAAACTTTTCCCAAATTCTCCATTGAAATGAATGAGATTTACATTAACTGGAAGTACCACCACAAAGAAAGGGCGGTTTGTAACATTTAGAGGAAACAGTGGGCGGGGTGGAATAAGGTCAAATAGCTACACCGTAATATGGTTTGGAGTAAGCTGTCCTCTGCATTTGACCCATCTTTCAATGCTGCTGGAACAATCCTTCAGAAGCTGTGGGTGATCGCAGAGCACCGCCCGGGGACCCATCTCCAGATCTTGACCTAGGCTTGGTGAGGACCACTTTAGGATTTAACTATTGTGCATGTTTTTGGATTAATACAGCTGCCAAAAGAACTTCTAAAACATATCGACTGATTTATTTCATTATTATATTATTGATGTATTTAAAGTAGAAGAGTGGCTCGCACACCAAGAGTGGAATATTCATTGACTTTTTACCCATCCCTAACCTGATTATGCACTTTTTTATTACCAACCACTGTGTTTTTTTTTCATCCCAACCGAATCAACTCCCTATCCCATCAGTTGCCAGTTCAGGTAAAAGTCCTGCAAAAATAGTGATGATTTGGTTCCTCTTTCGTCCACCAGCAGTACCGTCATCTCAGAAAACAAGAAGTCCCACGGCTATTGGCGCTTCCCAGAGTTTTATTATCATTTTATATGGCCATATTAATTCAACTGTTGTGCTTTACAGGTGGCAACGGCTTAAAGGTCAATCAATATAATGCGTTATTTTGTGGAGTTTTTATTTACCTGCATTGGTCCCCAAAGTCAGTTAATACAAGATCTCATGACTGTATAAGTCTAATAACTGGCTGCACCAGAACTGAAACGGGGAAAAAAGCTTTTGGTCATTTTGCTTTTCAAAAATGGAATATATTTCAAGGACATGCTTGTCATCAGATTATTAAATCGCATTTGTGGCACCACACATTTATACTCACACCTGTACCTATTTTTAAGGTTTTAAATAGACCTCTGTACTTATTTGTTTTGTTTGTTTTGGGTTAATATTTTTCTGTATTTGAACAGGGTGTCAATGAAAAGGTGAATCTGGTGCTCTCTTTGGGCTCTCCTGGTATAAATAAAGATACATAAATAAACACATTTGCATAAACTGAAACGACAAACTCGACAGTGAAAATTTCTGCTATAGCCTTATCTTAGGGGCTTTTGCATTGACTAATCATCTTCTCAGTTAGAAAGGGTTTTTGGTGATCTTTCCTACAGTACTTTGTTCCGTCAAATGATCCATAAACCCATATTAGCTACCGGAATATCTATTTATATCAAAACTCCTTCATACAACGGTAGACTTGGGTTCCTGCACCTTCCTTTTGACCACATTGTAGGTTTCCATAATGAGAACCCGCTCCGCTAACACCATACTAATTCCTCACTGTACATTAAGGTCCATAATTCCACTCGCAGTCGATTTGCTATTTTTCTGCTCCATTTGGGCTCTCCTCCCGTGTGAATCATCGGCGTCGTTATATAAATGACTTTAAAAGACGTTGAGACACCATCAAGAGAAACGACGCAGGCTTCTTGAGTCACGGCTCATTTGAACGGGCTGACTGGGTTTGGGCTCAGCAGTGTAGCTATCCCCGGGACACGTTAGCTAGCACGTGGCGTTTGGTGTGTGTGTGTGTACGGTACGATATTCATGCAGAGAAGTGTGCCTTGTCTCTCCAAATGGGAAGATTATATGGTAAAGCTGGCTGGGAACAGACGAGAGATGTATTAAAGGGGAGATATTATCCAAAATAAACTTTTATGATCTTTTAATCTTGTTATAATGTTGTTCCCAAATCATTAGCATAGACAAAAGATGTATTTCTATTGATTCGTGCATGTTTGTGTAATCCTGTTGTTCTCCGTTTTGACAGTAGCTCAGTTGATTTGAATATTTGTCCACTGATACGAAGGTTGGCGGTTCGAACCCCGCTCTCGACGTAAACAGCACTGGTTGAGCGGTCAGATCCACTGAACCAGCGTTGGCCGTACGATTCCAGCTCCCACAGATGAATGCTATCGTTGTGTCCTTGGGCAAGACACGTAACCCACCTCGCGCCCAGTGTTTGCGTGCACTGGTGTATGAATGTGTGTGTGAATGGGTGAGCGGTTCTTTGATGTAAAGCGCTTCGAGTACCCCCTATCCCCGCCCACTTTCCAATGCTAACGTGTGTTTATTCAAATATTGTAGACTCCAGGTCGTACATGTACGGCTAAAAAAAAAACGCGTATCCGTTTTCTCCAATAAAAAATACATAAATTAAAATCCAGTGGGGTGTAATGCAACTGAGGAGTCATATTTTTGTAGTTATTCGTATAAACCCATTAAGATGATGAAAGAGGCGCCGTCCTATTGACGGCTTTTAGAGAATGGGCTTTTCCGTGTTATACGAAGAAGAAGCCTAGAACATGAATGGAGGATATTTTTGGTTGAATAGAATCAATCTGTAAAAATGTACCTTTGGGTTCAAAGCTTTCTCAAGTGTAAAATTATTTCTGCCGAAGCCACTGAACCTCTGACAAACATCTACCTGCCTCAGATCTTGCATAGTCTAGAAATGCACAGTATGTAAATAATAAACAGGTTCAAAGCCATTCTCATTCATAAGGTGTGCTATAGATGCAAATAGGCTCTTAAAGGTCCTATATTATGCAAACTTCAGCGTTTAGCCATGTTATAATGTTACCTCATCAAAAAACATACCTGGAGTCATGTTTGAGTAACGCTTTATTATTAGTCTATCTACATCTCCAAAGCTCAATATGCTCTGTTCCACTTTGAGATGTCATGAAGTAGTAGTTTTCGTAATTTTCGTAGTTTTCACCTTTTACCTTTTTGCGAATCCAAATGATTCTATTGAAGGTGTATGGAGTTTAAAAACACAGTGGAGCACTTCCTGTATTACCGCATGACATCACAAGGTGGAAAAGTGTGTTTTCAGTTTGAGGGAAGAACTATGCAGCGAAATATGCAGGGTTTGTGTGTTTAAACATGTGCGAATGAAACAAAACACAACTCCGGGTATGTTTGTGATGAGGAAACATTATAACATGGATCAGAAATATTGTAATATGGGCCTTTTAAAATATAAAATCATTTATTTGATAAGGGAATGTCAAACCCCTTTTGGGAAACTAGAGAAAATTTGAACAGTTCCGCTCCAACACTCTGGATGTAAAGTAGATTGGAGAACTAATCCCTTCTGCTGAAATACTGAAATGGGAGAAGCCTTGCGTATCAGACTTGAAATCTGTAGATGAAATGTTTGGGTTCCTTCTGTCCGCTGCTTTAGATGGATATTTTTAGACTTTTTTCATTTCCTCACTCCTTCGTTTTTGAAATCGGTCCATCTGTTATATTTGATGAGCGTTTAAACGGGAACGTGCTCCACTTGTAACTCGCTAAAATGATGAAAATGATGTAAAAATTTCCTGAAGTTACTTGGTGAGACTCGTCCAAAGCTGGCGAGCTGAGAGGAGACGGGAGAATGATCACACACACTTACGCCGGGATAATCAACACAAGTCTCTCAGTAAGAACCAGTTATGCTAGCAAAAATGTCTCAATACAAAGCCATCCATAATCTGGTATTTTTTTGCGTGTTTGGCAAATACAGTATGCTATATTCCCCTCATTAAGTTGTTATTGCTGGTTGGATTCTGAATAAATGAAAATCTCCCAAAGCTTGCATGTTTTGAGTCTTCATATTTTATTATAGCTGTAGCGTTTCCTTTCCTCCTCTGCACGTCTAAAAAGGCTTAAGGGCTAAATAAACAAGTACAAGATCAGGCCGTGGTTGGAGAACAAAATGACATAAGGTGAAACCCAACGCAAACAGAGTGCGCTGACTCCCAAATAGACATGGGACGATATTGAAATTTTGTGTCGTGATTTGCATGATGAGTTGGTGACAGTTTTAAAATGGATATGAGTAATTATAATTTTAACATTATAAATAAGTTCCATATTTAAATTTTAGTTCTGTACTTTGTTATACGTGAAAAGAGGAGATCGTCAGGGAGAGGTGGGTTTGTTCTGCACATTCTGGTGATGTAATGGCGATTATCACAGCAAGGCAAGTTTATTTGTACAGCACAATTCGTACACAAGGTAATTCAAAGTGCTTTACAGAATAAGAAAGACATTAAAATCACAATACAACAAACAAAACCTAAAATAATCATCATAAAATTAACATTAAAGGAGAAGAGTGCAGAACAAAAACCTTTCAGTCATATGCACAGCTAAACAGAACCGTTTGGAGCCTGGATTTAAACATTGTCGAGGCCTGTCTCACATCTTCAGGAAGACTGTTCCAGGTTTTAGCTGCATAAAACTGAAAGACTGATTCCCCATGTTTAGTCCTGACTCTGGGCACCAGCAGGAGGCCTGTCCCTGAAGTCCTCAGAGTGTGAGATGGTTCATATGGCACTAACATGTGGGAGATATTCTTTGGTGCTGGGCCACGGAGAAACTTGTAACAAGGAGATTATATCACGATTATATAAAATGTCCTATGAACGATTATCGTGATTAAAAAGGGTCAAGGTACAATAAACGATATTATTGTTTAGAGTCCCATCCCTTCTCCTAAAGAAGACAGCTCTAAATGAAGTCATGTTCCTACATTTGTGGTTTTCACAGAAGTTGGTAACCAAAATAAAGAGATTTAAGAGATTTTTTCAGTTTGGACACAAGTGAAATTTTGGGGTACTAATCGTTTGTTTAAAGGTGCTATATGTACTTTTTTTTTCTCCGTGGAGACAATATTGCTTTGCCTGGAATGTTCCATGTATGGCATAAACTTGCATTTATACAAATACAGGCATTTTTATCGCCAATACTTGGTTTGCTGGAGTCACATGCTTGTTTCTATGGAGACTATGTTATGCCATTTTGTGGAACATTCCAGGCAAAACAATATCTCTCTATGGAGAAAAGAAGGTTTTGGACCCTCCATGTAAAAACGGATTGTACACCGCTGCTATATTGTTATTCCAATAGACCACTACCTGTTTTGTGGTTTCTTTCCCACAACATAGTCCATCAAGGAACACGCAGGTATCATTATAATTACGCATTCATTCAAGCACAAACACTAGCACTACTTTTCAATATAAGTAGGCGTTTTAATAAATGCATAACATCACCCCTGTTCTCAGTTCCTAAGGGAAAACTGTAGAATAAATCTCAGACTGTGTAAAAACCTGAAACGTTGCAGTGTGAAGCAGCTTAGGAGTCCACACAGAGTTTGAATGGTGCGGGCAGGGTGCTCCTCGCCCTCCTCTAATCAGCTGGGATAAGCTCCAGACCCCTGCTTTCATAATTAAGGATAAGCCAAGAGAAATGGCCTCTATTTTGCACTAACGGCTCCACATGCTGGCGCAGATAGCAGCGCGTGGTCAGCAGCAGAGACATCGATCTCAGAGCTGCCCCTGGGTTTTACAATTAAAAAATAAAATACTAACTTTCATGGAAGCACTAATTATGATTTTATTAAAATTTTATCGTCGGATCATGTCATATAAGAAATACTGTTACCTGTTGTTTGTAATTTTACTTCCTGGTTTCACATGGGCAGCAAATATGACAGAAGTAGAGGTAATTCCATATCTGTTACCTAGCAACCATAAAGTCAGCAAGGGCCAGAACTTTTCTAAATTGTACATTAGTGTTTTTCGCCTCACTTTTTATCCACAAACTGCCACTTAAGAGATGTAAAACTATGGCTGTGTCTGAATGTCCACTCTATTCCCTACAGGGGGCACTATTTAGGGGTCACGCCATTTTTAGTGATGACCAAAAAGTGAAAAAGTAGTGCACTCAAAATTTCGCTGGTTTATTGAACTGTTGATCGCTGATTATGAACAAAACACTCTTAAATAAACCGCTGCTGTATAAAGTTGCTAGCGTTAGCCGTTTACCTTAGCGTGAGCTGTTATATGAGCGATAATTTCCACATCTCAGACAAAAATCAAATTGGTTTATGTGAGATCCAGCTTGACTAAAACTTGCACAGTTAATATTAGTTCATAAATAGTTGTGCGCCAGTCCAATTTGATCATTATTTATGACAGAAATCAAGTTTTAGCTGAGTTTAGTGGACTTTTTTTCACTCAAACGCCAGAGTCACGTGACCAAAGTGTCCGAATCCGAATGTCCGAATGCGGGGCTGTGTAGTGAATGAGGGGCTAGGGTTTAGGGGCTAGGATGGACATTTGGATACAGCCTATAATTAATATTTACCACAGGTACTATCCCACCAAACCACTAAAGTAATAATAATGTTTATAAAAAACACGAAAACCTGTGAAACTTTTTTCTCTAAATAGGGCGTATGCATTATTATTTATATTGGAATACATGTTTACATATTTATATTTTACAGTTTTGTGAAATTTTAGCAATTCATAATCATTATACAAAAATATTGAAACTCAGCAGGATGGTGTTACAAGTCACTGAATACTTTTTTTCTTAGTTTGATATTCACAAGAAGTGATTTGTTGTGGCAAGCCAGACGGAGAGAGCTACCAAAATTCCAGAAGGCCTAATTACATTTCAAAGTCTGAAATCTGATCATTTTTATTCCAAATCAAATCAAAATCATTCATTTTGTGTGTCTAAATTCTTCAGAATCTCTCTCCGCAATTTATGAAACTCACTTTTCCGATGTCAATACAAGTTAGCCCAAGATTCCCATTGATTCTTTTCGAGCATCCGCCTCAATATTAATTTTAGCTACACCATGTTCCTCGCTATCTTCCCTCTGTATCCCACTGTTTCTTCGGCTCCGTCTCCCTCGCTGCGATCAGTTGTGATATCACATGAAAGAACCCATTCTCTCATGTTTGCTGCCGCTCGGGAAGTCTCTTATCGTCTCATATTTTTGCGGTTTCGACTGCGTTTGTGCGCGCGCGTGCCGGATAGCGCCAGATACAGCTACACGTAAACCTCCCGCCAGCAGAGATTGACACC